>BQNB010015859.1:0-72547 GCA_026074375.1 Tanacetum coccineum
TAGTATGTCACAACACGACTTTCTTACAAATCTCATTTTTGTAAAATGTATAAATTTTCACCCAGACACAATCCCTGATATACGCGTTCTGTTCCTTCTAAGCCATCCACAACTCCTAAACCTTTTATACATGCTTAAAAATGTCAACAAAACGTTGAGTGAATTCATAAAGTTTACAATTAACAGTCAGGACGCATATTTGGTTCCACGAAATCAATTATAACATTGCTTGCAAGGCAAGTTATATCATGATTTCCACTAACATGATCTCGTGTACCGAACATTAACACATTTATCATTTAGGATAAAATACTGACCGGGAAATATGCCACCACCCCTAGTCTCAATACAAAATGTCTGTTACAGGGTGTTCACCATCGGATTCAGATACCAGACAGGGTTGTCAGACCCAATAGATCTATTTAATGCATTCAGCGTATACCTCCTCGGTAATTAACGGTCACACAGCAAAAGGCATATACTCATGGTGCAAAATCATATCACGTATCAAAACACATCGCGTTCAATTTTCAAAACAACACGTATCCCCCTCGCGGGTTATAATACATTTAAAAAGTTTAAAAGCCAGGCTATGAACTCACCTTAATCGAAGCCGAAGATCAAATAATCGAAACAATCACGAACTACTCAACAGCGTACTCGATCACGACCTATAGATCACGTCGCTCAATTATAATACACGTAGATTACGATCAACAATGCGTACATCACAACGAAAAAATCACATCCATATACTTATAGGCATATATATACATATACATAAATACATGTGATGAGAAATCCACTTGCGCGTCTTAGACCCTAAACCCCACATAATTTAGTTACGATCATTCTTTTACTTACATGTTTCGTTACTTTATCGAAAACTTTCTATTTTCGAAATCTTTTTATTTTTTAAAAAGTTACTATTTATGGAAAGTTACGACTTTTAGTCAGTCTCGTCATCTAATCATATTTATAGAAATATTTATTTATCTCGTCGTACTTCCAACACCGAATTTGGTTATTAATTACTCATATCGGAGTTATATTTCGTATATTACAAAAGTTACTATTTTTAGACTTTCCATTTTTAGAACCGATCAAATGGGTTCAAAATATCCATTGATCACAAAATGTTAACCTATACTATTTTATCAACCAAATTAACCCTCACGACATATTAGTGTTGACTAAAATCTTCGTTTGACCTTTATGTTGACTTCTCATATATATAAATATATCTTTATTTATTTTCTACACCGCAACTAGTCTAGTTTATTCGTATATGAAATCGTAAGTTCTTAAGAATTGCAACGATAGAAATATTAACTGACAACTTTCGTGCTTCTCGACCCAAAATGGACTCAAATGCATCAAACCGATGTTCGAACGAATTCTGCCAGCTTTTATCATTTCTAAAAAATAGCTGAATTTTCTAACTTAAAGTGTATATCTCGTTTTCGCTCTAAAATATTCGTTATTAGGAGTTACGAGCTCCATTTTATATCAAAACGAGCGTAAAAATAAACTCAATCTTGTTTTTTTATCAAAATCGGTTTTTATAAAATCTCGGACCTCGAAATCCGTATCCAGTTTTCTGCCCAAATCTAAGTGCTACAAAACGCGCCAAAATCCATTTTCGACCCAAAAATCCACTCACGATATATGTAAAATAGCCTATAAACAATATCTAATTCGCTCAATCATCCCAATCAAAATCCAAACTAGACGACGCAAGATCTATTCGGATTTCATCACATGCAATAGTTAAAAAAAAATCAAATCGCGAAAACAATTACAATAATAATAATAGGAATACTTAATGCTATTTAAAGCTAAATCGGACTCGATCAAAACTCGTCTCGTTCCTTTGTTCCTTAGCCGTGACCTCGAACCACTCCGCCAAACGAAACCCGAAACCAAATCAAACCAATACTAAAACTAACTCGATACCAAATCTAAACCCAACTCTTTTGTGAATCGATACTTGAATAAAAATCAAAACACCCCTTTTTCTTTTTGCCTTACCGTTTCGAACCTAAACCCAACCAAACACCAATCCCTTAGGTTTTTCAATCAAAACTCCCACTAATATTTGAATATCACTCTTCACTCTCATATCACTATTTCAACTATAAATGTAAAGACACTTTCCCCACTAATCTAATTAATTTGATTCAATCAAAACCCTCTTATTGTTATTCAAACCCAACATGCATAAACCTATCATGTTTCATCTTTCACTTTGATGTACAACAAAATCATCATCAAACAAACTTTACTGTAGACTATAAAAAATCTAAACACCATGGAGTCTGTTTTATGATTTTCTCGTCGAAACCCAAAATGAAAGAGGAAAAAGAAAACAATTCCACTTATTCCTACCTTGATCTAAATCATTTTTGAGTGGGGTTTAAATGGATTTCAATAATCAAAACTTGGCAATAATTTTTGTATGTGTGTGTGTGTAGTCGGCCGAGCAAAGAAGAGAGAAAGAGAGAAGTGAAAATGATTTTTATGATGTTTACTTGAAAATGAAAGGGTTTGAAAAATCTTGGAAGTGTAAGCAATGATGATTGCTTGCATTGGGAACAATATTTATTTGAGTGTGTGTAGCCATAGCCGATCGGCTATATGAGGGCTAGAGGCTCACCATTCAAAATTTTTTATAAACAATTTATTACTAGTATTTTTCTTGTAAAACCTTTTTAATTAAAATGTAATCTTTGACAATTTAAGTAACGCGTACACTAAACGCGAGTTTTAGCCAAGGTCGAGTAACAAAAAACAACGGACTCCGAAGAATATAAATTATGATCATGAAAATGGTAACGAGGCGCGCCGTAAACTTATACGATGCCTAAAAATGTTCAAAGGTCGCGCGGTCAAAACGTTACATCCGAATCGATAAAAATAAGAATTGTCTTAAATCCGATCGATTAGAAAAATTAAAATAACTAATATTACCAATGAAAAATAATATATCAAATGTCGACTTCAATCATATGAACACGTAAAATAAATATATTCATCGAATACTCGATAATCATAACGCTCGTAAAACTCGTTGTTACATTCTACCCACCATAAAAGGCTGCCTATGAGCTCGAGTTCCTACTTACCATTACCTTCTTTCTTTCGCGAGTGAAACGGGTTCTTTGTCACAATAACGGATTTGCACCACGCTCAATGTTAAAAATATTCGGAATATCGAACATCTAAATTTACTCTTTTGACCATCCGATGGGAAAGTCAACATGACAAATGTAATTCTACCACAAAATCAAAACACATTCCAATCGCTCTCATCAAAAGATAAAAAAACACGCCACAAAATTATCTGATACAGTTTTCACTATGTCCTCTTTAAAAGAAACACTCAAAATAAAGATCATCCGACTAAATTTGGCCCATCACTCTCAACGAAACAAGTCTCACTTCGCCAACCAAAAAACAAATACACGTCGCAAATCCAAAACCAAAAATACTCATTAAACAACACCAAATATACATCGCCCTCCGCCTGTGCTCATTAACCATTCACCACCCACCGTACGAATAACAAATTCAGATTACGTCATACCCCGCCAGTCAAACGCATTATTGCACTATCACATAAAAATCACAAAATCACCTAATCACATAATCACCCATCACAGAGATAACTCATATTGTCATTTACGATGATTTTTACATTCGCCTAGCTTTACTTAGGCATTTAACCATGGCCTTGCTCATAATCATAGCCTTATCAATGGCTATGCTCTCACCGGAGTTTCATACCTAACCGATCAATGCTCAACAATAGCGAGCTAGATACTATTTAGTAAACTTCAAAAAGTAAATAGCAACAATAATCTCCAATGCCAAGCTTTCTTGGTAATGATCTCGACTTAATCACGCTAGTCCTACCAACCAACTCACTTTAATGTTAACAAGCCAACAATCAATAATAACTATCGTGTTTGCGTACCTCTTCAAACTAACCTTCATCTACCTCCGGGTAAGTTTGAAAAACCCTTCACCTCACTCTTATGCCACATCACGTGCAACATAAAGTGACCTAAATGCTTACTACCATTCAAAAGTACATAGCACATAAAGCATATTTTTCACATAATTCGGCGGCGATAATCCTGCTAGAAAACATATATTGTCGAAAGACTGCAATACGAAAACAATCAATAAAAACATTTGACATCCATGCTTTTCTCATTTTGACGAAGATCGCAATTCCAACTCTAACATTTCCGTACCGCGACTAGCATAGTCGAATCGGGCCTAACGCATCACATCAAATCTTAGATGACTCAACCAATCAAGTCGAGACAATTACGCTCATTCCTATTTCAATACCGTTCGACTTAAGGCGTCGGCTACTTTTATTGTTTCTCCAGGATTGGAATGGATGCCTCCATTCGGCTAGAATCTCCAATCGTTTCACCCTTATATATGCACTTTGAGTTGCTACGTCAAGGGGTAAGGACCACTACACCTAACCTTAAGTTAGGGGTCGCTTAGTGTCTTATTCTAATCCTTGACGATCCAAGTATGTTCACAATTATACTACCTAACACTTTTATTACGGATGGAATCTTCCTTTATGGCCATCGTTGCTCAACAATAACGACCACACCATTAGGAGAAGTCTTTTCCATTCTCACATTTAATCTCGGAACTAACCACTAGGCTTTTCACCCAACCCGCAAAACAATCGCGACTCCAATAAATCCCTTTTCAGTGTCGGTATCCGGTTCTGTATCTCATCATCTAACCACCCGTAAGAATTTTCCATTGAAAAAAAAATTTCGGTATGTTCTTACGTGGTCATACAGCACGATGCACTCTGTACCTTATCAGTCCTTGTTATTTTGCCGTAACGACGAAGCCGCATCGAATTGTTCTGATCAGTCCTCACACCAAGTCTTCACAACAAGCATCCGAATTTACACCTTTGATGACTCAAATTCTACAATTGCCACTACACACCAGACCATACTCATCCTCACAACACATCTCCACCACATACTAATTGGCCTACATCACAAGGACCTAACCTTCCTCCGTATAGACACAACACTCGTCTGAACAACACCGTTGGAATGTTATTCTCTTCACAAACGACTTGGGCCAACGACTAACATGAGACCTCTCCATGAAGTCAAGTTAAATAAGGTTACTTTGCATACAAATCCAAGCAGGTAAAAACATTTTTTTCCTTCCTAATATTTTCAACCCATATATTATCCCAATTATCTAAACATTTTAGGATGACGATAATCTGACATAGCGTGGTTCTTCTGAATTAAGCATAGTTGAATCAGGTTATCGTATTGAGGACCAAACGACGTCATGTCCATCCTCGTCAAAACATTCTATTTTCATACGCTACATGCGTAAGTCATTTTCTCAGTATATATGTACGCATAAAATAAAATTAATAAAATATAAAAAATGATTGTTTAGAAAAAAGAAAAAGAAGATAGTATTATTTTATTCTCCATTCTTACTATATATATATTGAGAAAAGTATTATTTTATTCTCCATTCTACTAATATTTAATTATATAAGAAAAGAAAATTATTTGACACCACATGGCCAGTTTATAAAATTTGAAAGCACATTTACCATTGTTTACACGAAGAGGTTACACAAAAATTTTCAATACACTTTTTACATCACGACATATGTTAATCATACGCACAAATTCGTTATAGCGGTCCACAGTTTTAAAAATCATCACTCTTCAAAACATCATTTAATATAGTTTGGTCAACGGGTCTTGGAAAGTATCAAATACAAACCCCACTCAAGGAACAATGCAAAACAATATCAGACACGTGCGAAGGTTCTCCAAACTGGGAATCATTCAACACTCGGGGTTAAGTCAGTCTAGTAACGAGATCACTCAAGGGAAACAAAATCTACAATCACACAAAACTCATAATCAAGGATAACCATAATCTTTCATAACCATAATAATAATAATGGGGGTGATGCACATACAACCAAAATCCCCCCAAGAATTACAATCTTTGATTTCAAGATCGGTACATCCGATCATAATGATTTCTAAGTGTCTACTACCAGATCCTACATAAATATCCGAAAGGCTGCGATGTTTACAAAAACAAAATACACCCGACAGCGTGACCTCACTAACTGGCACTAGCAGTTTAGTGAACTATACAAAATGGTCTTAATCCAACAAAATCAAAGCAAACAACCAAACAACAGGACTGTGAACTTACTGAGTTCCCGAGGTCTCCTCTCTACATCACAAGGCGTCTATCCCAATTAAATATAATAACACCAATATCACTGCTCAAAGTACCCCTCCGGCTACTTAACCGCAACACAAAGTCTTACTGCTGAATCTGCACGTCTCTATGATGTATGAGGCCTACAAAGTCTGACCTCTAACTTAATCCCGAAATCGTCTCATCCTTTGGGGACGGCATCCTGCAAACCCTGCTCTATATAAGCCCGACCGCTCTAGTCCCGCTCACCACCTGAACCACTAGATGCCAATTACCGTGCATCTGAGCCTCCACGTATAAACACTAGCACACCAATCTCCTAAAGCTATGCTATTAGCCACCCAACATTGCTCACCGTTATCACCTCTTCACAAACAAGCCCATGACCATACTCTTGATTACCCAAGCTGGCACATAAAACCTTGATCACCGACAGGAGCACAAACTCAAGGTACTAGAAAAGGAGGAAATGTCCCCAGCTTGTAGCGAAGTATCACCCTCCTGCCGTCGTAAGTGCACGTGGGCAAACTAGCATCGAAGGTTAACAGACTTTTTGTTTCCAACCAAACACTAAGAAACAACCCGTCTACCTCCCAAACCCCTCCATCAGCCATCGGTCCCTCAAAGTCATCATCACTAAGTCGGCCTTGACTCCAAACAGAATCGCTAGGTCCCCCCTCCCTGTCATCACTACATGTGGTGACCATTTGATCCTCTATCCTTAACTAACGGCTCCCTAACTTCATTGATCACCGTGAGCCAACAACAACGGCTCATCTACCTCACACTCCTCGATGGCTCACAATCTCTCCAACTCTCCTAAAAATGGCAACATCTGCCTTAACCACCCGTATGATGTTTTTGGGTTTAGCGGCATAACCGGATAGCGTCCACGCAAAGAAGTCATACGCGTGTGTGGCTCTGGCTCCATCCATAAGAAATCGAACAAACACATTACAAGTCCCTCCATGCCCATGATACTATAAAAAAAATAATACCTATATTAGTAATCATCATATACATATTTTTATCGTATGTGAAATTATGCTCATCATATATTAGGATGATTTCATTATATCGCATTAAATGCTTAAAGAAACTAAACTCTTCGTGAATTGCGAATACCAAGTTATATATATAACCATACATCATAGAACGGATGCCGTATATATCTATATATATATATATATATATATATATATATATATATATATATGAATATATATATAAAAATTATAACTATATCAAGTGTTTTATCCACTTGTTGCAACACATATAATCAATTAAAAGCATCACATAAAGGCCTCTAAGACGGAGAACAACTCCACGCGATATCGGACACCAATGAAAGACACTCTGAAAATCTCCGAAAACAGTGTAACCAGGTTTTAAAAAAATGACCTAGTCGCTACAACTCGTGCGCGTAATACCACTTAATAACACCCTCAAAAATCGAACGCAACGGAATACCACTTTGGGTGCTATTCATAATGCAGGCATACGAGTCCCAGTAAAACAAATGATAACGTTTTTAAAACAAAATTTACTTATTTTAATTAAGGAGAACCAGTTATTAGGTCCAAACGAACTTTAAAAATTCATTTCTATTATGTCACACCACCACTTCTTACAAATCTCATTTTTTGTAAAAATATAAATTTTCACCCAACACAATCCCTGAATATCCGCGTTCAAGTTCCTTCCAGCCATCCACCCTCCTAAACCTTGAACATCTTAAAAACGTCAACAAAACGTTATGAATTCATAGATTTACAATTAACATCAGAACCCCATATTTGAGTTTCCCACAAAAATCAATTAGACATTGCTATGCAAATGCAATTATAATCATGATTTCACTAACATGAGCCGGTGTAAACCGAACTAATCCTTAACACATTTAATCATTAGGATAAAATAACTGACCGAAATTAATCCAGCCACCCCTAGTCTCAATACAAAATGTCTGTTACAGGGTGTTCACCATCGGATTCAGACCCCGGACAGGGTTGTCAGACCTAATAGATCTATTTAATGCATTCAGCGTTTACCTCCTCGATAATTAACGTCCAAACAACAAAGGCATAACTCATGTGCAAATCATATCACTTATCAAAACACATCACGTTAATTATCAAAACAACATGTATCCCCCTCGCGGGTTATAAAACATTTAAAAAGTTTAAAAGCGAGGCTATGAACTTACCTTAATCGAAGCCGAAGATCAAATAACTGAAACAATCACGAAATACTCAACAACGTACTCGATCACGACCTATAGATCACGTCACTCAATTATAATACATGTAGATTACGATCAACAATGCGTACATCGCAACGACAGAAATCACATCCATATACATAAGCATATATATTATACATATACAAAATACATGTGATGAAAAATCCACTGCGCGGCTTAGGACCCTAAACCTTCACATAATATATTTACGATCATTCTTTACTAACATGTTTCGCACTTTATCGAAAACTGTCCTATTTTCAAATCTTTTTTTATTTTTAGAATTTACATTTTTTGGAAAGTACCCAACCTTTTAGTCATCTTCAGTCATCTAATCGGATTTAAGAATATTTATTTATCTCGTCGTACTGTCGACACCGAATTTTGGTTAGTAATTAAACTCAAGATCGGAGTTATATTCCGATATATTACAAAAGTTAACTATTTTTAGACTTTCTTATTAAACCGATCAATGGGTTTCAAAATATCATTTCATCACAAAATATAAACCTATACTATTTTTATCAAACAAATTAAACCCTCACGACATATTATTGATTGACTAAAATCTTCGTTTGACCTTATATTGACTCTCATATATAAAATATATCTTATTATTTTCAACAAACCGCAACTATCTAGATTAATATTCGTTTAAATCGTTAAGATTCTTAATATTTCAACGTTAGAATCGAAACGACATTATGGACAACTTTCGAAGCTTCTCGTCGAACGGCCAAAACGGAATCGAAAGTGCTCAAACCGGACGTTCGAAATTCTGCCAGCTTTTATTATTTCCAAAATAGCTGAATTTTTTAGCTTAAAGTGTATATCTCGTTTTCGCTCTAAAATATTCGTTATTAGGAGTTACGAGCTCCATTTTATATCAAAACGAGCGTAAAAATGAACTCTGACCCGATTTCCAAATCAAAATCATTTTTTACAAAAACTCGTACCTCGAAATCCGTGACCAGTTTTCTGCCCAAATCTACGTGCTACAAAACGCGCCAAAATCCATTTTCGACCCAAAAATCCACTCACGATATATCTAAGATAGCCTATAAACAATATCCAATTCGCTCAATCATCCCAATCAAAATCTAAACTAGACGACGCAAGATCTATTCGGATTTCATCACAAGCAATAGTTAAAAACAAATCAAATCGTGAAAGCAATTACAATAATAATAATAGGAATACTTACAATGCTATTTAAAGCTAAATTGGACTCGATCAAAAATCGTCTCGTTCCTTAGCCGTGACCTCGGACCACTCCGCCAAACGAAATCCGAAACCAAATCAAACCAATACTAAAACTACTCGATACAAAATCTAAACCCAACTCTTTTGTGAATCGATACTTGAATAAAAATCAAAACATCCCTTTTTCTTTTGTGTCCTCTCCGTGGTTCGAACCCCAAACCGAACACCAACCCCTTAGGTTTTTCAATCAAAACTCCCACTAATCTTTTAATATCACTTCCCCACTAATCTATAAATTTTGATTCAAATCAAAACCCTCCTATTGTTATTCAAACCTAACATGCATAAATCCTTATGCATGTTTCATCTTTCACTTTGGATGACTACAAAATCATCATCTAAACGAATCTATTTTTTTTTTTTATTTGGTAACTAAAAAAAATCAAAAACCCAAGGGTGTTTTTTGTGTTTTTGTTGCTTCGTACCGAACCCAAAGAAAGGGAAAGAAGTAAAACAATTTTTCACTTATCAAGACCTTGATCTAAATCATTTTTTTGAAGTGGTTTTTTTTTATAAATTGATATTTCCAAAGATCCAAAACTGCAATGGTTTTTTTTGTATGTGTGTGGTGTAATCAAGCTCGAAGCAAAGAAAGATGAAGCCATATAAGAATTTGACATGATGTTTAATTTAAATGTGTTTACCTTTACTTGAAAATGACAGGGTTTTTTTTTTTGAAAAAAATCGTGGAGGGGGGTTGTAAAGGCAATGATGAATTGCTTTGCATTGGGAACAATATTTATTGAGTGTATGTGTACCAAAGCCATCATCTATATTATGGCCTATAGGCTCCACCAATGCAAAAAAAAAAATTATAAAATATTTTTTTATATACCTAGTATTTTTTCCTTTAGTAAACCTTTTAATTTAAAATTGTAATCCTTTTTGAACAATTAGTAACGCGTAACACTAAAAACTTGAGTTTTTGAACCAGGTCCCCAAGAAGCAAAAACAACAGAACTCTCCGAAGAATATAAATTAATGATCATAAAATTGGTAAACCAAGTGCCCTCCGCTCCCCTAAACTAATAACGATGCCTAAAAACGTCAAACGGTTTTTTTGCGCGGACCAAACGTTTACTTTGCGAATCGATAAAAAAATAAGAATTTTCTTTAATCCGATTCGTATTAAAATACGAAAAATACTATCCATGACTAAAAAATATCAAATGTCGCACGGTCAATCATAAGAACTCATAAAATAAATATTATGTACGTCGAATACGTGATCGTCATAAATACGCGTCGTAAAACTCGGGTTTTTGTTACAAGAATTGGACACAACACATGATCTTGGAGAACCATTTGGAATGGGACCCCTCGGTTTATAATAGTGATCGATAAAATTAACAAGACCTACAATGAAAATGACCTCCACCACAAAAACGAATAACAGAATGAAAATTGGTGTGAGTCGATATTGTGCAACACGAAAAGGAAAATTCATACGAGTTTTATGGCCCCTCATGTGGAATCCTTATAATGCGAATGAGATTGAGGGGACTTTGAATGATACATTTGTCCTTAGAAAAGATAACGATTAGAAAAATAATGGACCCATCTATGAATGATGATGAAAGGACCGAGGTCCCATAAAAAGGAAGGACTTTCAAGAATTGGTTGAGAGCGTGTCATGGAAAAGTAGATAAAAAATTGCAAAACACAAATACAAATGAATTTTTGTATAATATAGGAACCTTCAATAGAACGAGTCCCATTGAAAAAGTTACGACGCCGGTAAACTAAGTGATCGTAGAGGAATCGTTTCCATTTGAGGAAGAAAGACAAAAAAAGAATAAATCTTAATCCACAAAATTTTTTTGATGAAATGAAAGGAGAGCCAATATACATGAAAACTGATCAGAAAATGTACTTGATAATAAATTGGTACACAGGGAAACAAGCAGACGATGATAACGATATTTGGATGGACCTTGAAGAATAATTTAGAATTGCTTCCTAATGAAAAAGGCTTATCATTTGACAATCGATGATGAAGCATTATAAAGAAAAAAAAGAAAGGTACAACATTACTTGATGACATACAAAAAACCACAACCCAATTTAAAAAATCGAGAATATGTTAAAATTACTCGATACAAACATCGAAACCAGGAAAAAAAGTACGTAAAATCAATGTTTGTTGGAATTGAAGAAATACCAAAGACAAAAACCTATGGAGGCCAGAAATTTAGAGCTAATCAATGGAGGGCGGAGTACAAAGCTTGGTTTACTTTCCACATAACCCTTGCATCCGAAATACAATAATAAATAATATCGTGTCAATGCATTTATTTGTCAAAATAAGAGAAATCTTATTTTTATGGTGTTGATTTTAAAATAAAATATAATCATCTTTCTGTTTCAATAAAAAAATTAGTTTCTAAGACAATTTGTACCATCAAATAACAACTACAACTCTTTGAATAGAAAACGGGTCATTATATGAGGGGGAGAATGTGTCAAATTATCTTCTTCAAAATTTCATCAAGTGATAAATGGAAAAATGTCTTAAACAATAACGGATTAATATTTAAAGGGGAGTTAATTAAATTTAATTCATTTGGGCTTTATATGTTATGTGTTTATGTCTTTAGGGACTTGATAGCAAATCTTATGGCTTAGCTTAGTTTAATAAAACATTTGGGGACTATTTGTGACAAAATGAAACTTGTATATGCCTTAGGAATGTTAATATAACAAAATAGAAGGGAGTATATACTTAAGGGGGCTTTTGGGTCAAAATCTCAAAGATTTGAAATACAAACACCCCCTACCCGTTCCTTTCTCTCATCACAAACCAAACACACCCAAACTCTTTTCCCTCTCTTTGAAATCGTCCCTCTCAAGAACACCATCAATCCGTACGTTTCAATCCATAAGGTAAACTAGAAAAGTATTCATTGTATCCTTATCTGTCACACCCCGCCAAGGCGGAAACAAGAATGGATATCATCACAACACATGGTGTCTATATAGAGAATACTAAAATGAAAACTAAAGTAAAGCAAAGACACAAAGTGTCATAACAATACCCAAAACCTAACGGTGTCTTTATTAATGAGAAAGAGATGTCTTTAATAAATGACATGCAAAACATAATCCAAACAATTCATGCAAACGCATTTACTCAAACAGAAAGCATAAATAAACTCCAAGCATCCTACGGTCTCTCTAGCCACTTCGCTCTATCTTAGAACCATTAAGCTCACCTGAAAATGATGCTTAAAACGTCAACATAAAGTTGAGCGAGAATCATAGGTTTACGACATACAATAATATCCAAAATAAACTTTCAATTAGCTGCTGCAATTACCAAAACAATTCATGACAACCATTAACAAAAACGGGACAAAACGTGCCCATGATCCACAATCATATCAACTACATATATGCGCTACATGGCCTCATATTAGCTCACGCAGTCTTACCACCGTCACACCTCGTTTTGCATATTGGGATCCACAATACCAAACATATCATATCGCAACACAACGGGACGGAACGTGCCTATGATCCAATACACATAACTACAACAAGCTTAAAAACATTTTAACACGACAACAAGCATCATTCTCACCCCAAAATAACATGAGAAAAAGGGGCTATGAAACTCACATTTGCTTAGCTTTCCAAAAGATTCCAACAAAAAGCTTCACAAACAACTAGCACAAATCTAAACAACAAAATAACTCGTGTTACACGCTACTAAGCCAAAAGCTTAATGCACATGTAACAATCATATGATGGATGTCTAAGGTGTTTTATTAACCCCATGGGTCACCCCGACACCATACTCAACTTTAACCACTTCGTTAACAAGTTTTACTAGTTAGTCACAATTTGTTTAAAACTGTAGAATTTTAACGCGACTTAACGTACTCAAAACCTCTACTTACTGACCTCCATAATTCATACCAAAAATCACATATGTTCATTTATGAGTATATTAACTACGTCATGATTCCCAAGAGCCATTTACATGCACAAGTACTCCTAAGAAAATTAAACTTCAAAACAGTCCCAATTCGGATCTGTTTGTACACTAAAAAGTTTGGACCTACAAACCATACTTAGACTCCAAATCAGAAGCTCTCCTTTGGGGGATTTCTAATAGACACATAGAACTAAACTCCTGTAGAAGGGCTAATCTAAATTTGAATTTAAGTGGGGGTTTTATACCTCGTAATCTGACCTAAATCTGACCTGTATTCACTGCTTTGACAACTTTTCTTGCAACCAACGTTTGACTGACTTCCCGACCTCAAAAACCTTCGAGTCCGGATGTTCTGGAAACTAGACTCTCTAACCTACATCATAAGCACCAGAAACTTGACAAAAGCTGTTACCATCATCGAGATAACAGCCGAACAACACAGCCTTAAATTCTGCTCTAATCAAAATCAAATTCTAACGCGATCTAAACGCTAACGAATACACCCATATGATCCTAATTAAACCCTAATAATTATAACATGTTTATTATATCATTAATTACAGATGTTATGACCTTAGCGTTTTCCATCCATAATTTAATTATTACATGATTAAAGATTAATAACTAACGAAGGATTAAAAAAAAATTTTTAAAAAAAAAACTTTAAAAAACCTCCCCCTTAGAGCTTGATTTCTACACAAAAGCAAAAAACCCTAATTTTTCCTCCTCTTTTCTCTCTTGTTCGACTGGTTCTACAAAGTGGGGAGGGTTTAGGATTTTATTTTGTATTTATAGGCCCCTAATTAATTATAGATAAGATCTAATTAGAGTTTGTTTCCTTTTAAAACTCTTTTTTTTATTTTCTTTCCCTTATCCGGCCGAATGGCATCTTTTCCTTTTTTATTTATTTATTTATTACAATTACAATTTACTAATTCATTCTAACAATGCCTTATGTTTGTTACTTCGAAAAAAACCTAAACTTATATGTGCATAACCTTTTGCATAAACGCTACAAATTTAACTAGACTTTTAAAATAATTACAACTTTTCTCATTTTTATTTAAACCTACAACATTCCAAAAATAGAAATTTTATTTCTTTCATATCCTTCACCACTACTAAACTAATCTCATCCAATATTACTAACACATAAATACAATACACATACATAATTACTTTACACATCTACACAATCCAACAAACCTCTTCATCACAAAAAATCATTCCTCTTATCACATAAACGTGAACTGAAATGAAACTTTACAAATTCACACACAAATCCAATCCCAATGAGGCGATCACACTTAATGGATTGATTATCAAATCTCACATAACCCACAAAAACCACAAAGACTATGTAGTAAACATATATAAACACATGTCCCAGACTTTGCAACAAATCCATAAGTCAACACTAATAGTTTAGCTAACCTGCTACAGTCATGTTTTGTACACACAGAATCCCCTCTTTAGGAAATCTCGTCTGAGATTAACTGGCTGACTTGCATCAGTTCGTTCAACGAACAACTAAGGGTACTATAGACATCATAATAATCTTTGAGTGTTCCCAAGAACACTCAGGTCCACCTTAAGAATCCAACTGAACTTTCACAGCGATATTCTACGACTTTTTAAACAAACTCTTAATTTCACGGTCTATAATTTTTATAGTATGCTTCACAAAACGAAAGGTTTTTGTCACCTTCAATTCCTCGTCCAATGCACATGCAAACTAATCTCGCATGCCGCCAAACACTTATTTTTTAGGTTTGGAACACATGTAACGTGTCCAGTACTCTACTTCAATTCTCAGGCAATCTCATCGAATAAGCTACATGACCGATTCTTTTAAGAATCTCAAATGACCCTACATATCTCAGTGCCAATTTACCCTTTTTCCCAAAGCAAATCACACCTTTCCAAGGCAACACTTTTAGTATAACCCGATCTCCTACCTCAAACTCTAACGGTTTACGCCTATTATCGGCATAGCTCTTTTGACTAGTCTCTCAGCCGCTTTGACTATCTTTTTCTTATATCATACCACCTTTATAGTTGATCTCTGAACACAACTCAGGTCAGACAAGCGTACTTTCATCCATCTCAGCCTATAAAACAGGCGACCTACACTTCTTTACATACAATGCTTCAAACGGAGCACATCTTATGCTCGAATGATAGCTATTATTGTAGGAAAACTCAGCTAACGGTAGATGAACATCCCAGCTACCACCAAAATCAATTACACATGCTCTAAGCATTATCCTAGAGTCCTAATCGTATCTCACTTTGACCATCTCTATTGAGGGATGCTAAGCTCGTACTCATATCCATACCTCGTCCGCTAAATCCTGTTTGTATATATTAGCCAGGCATCGCGAAGTAAACCGTCCATCCCTATCTGAAATAATCGACACAGGAACTCCATGTCGCGCGACTATTTCGTTCGTATGTAACAATCCTTGCCAATCTTTTCCCCCCCCCCCCGATACTATAGTCTTATATTGAAAGCAAGAAAAATGAGCGACTCAGTTTAGTCTATCAACTATGACCCAAATTATTGGTCATGCCCATAATCTATCTCAGACACTAGTAGCTTAGTGATTAAAATCCATAGTGATCTATCCACACTTCCATTTCTGTATTTCAGTTGTTGCAATAAGCCTCGAAGGCCTCTTTTGGAGTCCCCGACCATTTACATTGAACACGTTATAACACTCACTACCATATTGTATGCAATAGTCTCTCTTCATTCCTGGCCACCAATACATAACTCGTAGATCATAATACATCTTATCCACTCCAGGATGTACAGAATACTTAGACTTATGGGCTTCGTCCATGATGGTAATCCTTACATCACCTACCAAAGGAACCCATATACGATCCAAAAAGTATAGACTTCCATCATCTCTCTTTTCATTTAGTTGCTCCGCAATCACCATCTTAATACAAGTTCGACGCGCATAGGATCTCTATTCTTCTATCACTCCAACATCTTCGAGATTGCGAGAGCACTACTCACAACTATCAACGACCCTCATATATCACAAACACTTCAATCGTTCACACATTGGCCACCTGCTGAGATGTGACTAATCGATGCGTAGAACGACTATATATAGCAAGCTCTCGTTATCTTATCCTTATAGTGCGCCTACGTGACACCATATTCGCGAGTAATGCTTTACACCAGCGTACACACGTAGCGAGTATCAGGGGGCGGGCGGGATCTGTTGGGGGTTCTGAGTGGTGAGATGGTAGTGCACGAGCACGACGTATCACTTACAACGCACTCGAATAGCCTCTTGGCGTACTCTTTTCTCTAGATGCTACATATATCAGGTCACATACACTATCTCATTCTGGCACTAGATAGTGGATCTTACACAGGCAGGCGCGAGCTATGAGATCACGCTCTATAACGAGATAGCGCACATCTCCAGACGAATGTATGTTCCAGTGGCGCAAGGCTGACTATGTCTTCCAGGTCTTTATGGCGTCGGAAACATCTAGCTAGAGTGCGCTACCATTCTACTCAACTACTTTCATGTGTCTAGGGAGTAGTCTACCTTATCGCAGAAGCTTCACTTGCATCATAGACGGATGGCGAATGCACAGCGAGAGTACTACCATTAATACTCTGTGGTGAAACTCAACAGACGACTTCAATCTCTTAGTTATTGAGACGAGTCATCAACATCTAACGACATCTATGTACAGAATCACCCTCACACATCTACTCGTGTTGTGAAGACGAGACGACCGCGCAGGGTGGGGGGGGGGAGGGTTGTTGGGAGAGGCGAGACGGATACAGAGTCGTTCATAATATATAGTGTAGTTATTCAGCAGGAGTAGGATATGGTCCGTCATTGTCGTGTGACCAGAGATCTGGAGCGCGTCATTTATCTCTATATATCTCTCTAAGCACACATCTGAGAGTGTGGGATAGCGGTTGTGATTTGCGTACATGTGAACTGAGTGTGATGATGTAAGGTGGTCGAATCGTTGTGGAGGTGACTATGTACGTGCGTGGATCTAATCGTACTGAGTAGAGTAGGTAACATGCGAGAACTCATTCACCTTCTATAGACACTAAGAATCTTCCACATCAGAATAGGGCTAGTCAGTGGGGACATCCGAGGCTCCATAGGTAGACTCATCTGAGCTATGTGTTGATTTAGTCGCTGGTCTTACTTTTTGTGAAGTAACATGACTGATGATTTGTACTCTCTGTGCACACAGTTGTACGCGTGTGTCAACACAGGAATCAGCAGTCTACGGAGTGACAATTCTTTATATCATCTCAATGTAAGGTTCATACAATAGTGCGAGCGGTTCTCAGTGCGCTGTAGGTATATATTTCACAGGATATAGCGTTGTGCGAGACAGAGCGGTCTACAACGTAGAAACGTTAGCGATTACAACGATTGACACAAGTGAAGCAATTGTGTACCGATATGTAGAGAGAGAGGGATTAATATGTTAACAAGAGTATAGATGCGAGTAGACTGCCGAGTCGAATGGGACTATTAGTATCGAGTATAAAACGAGGTAATACATGTTAAAGAAACTGAATAGTGTGATGATTGTATCTCACATATACGTTCAGGTGCACTTCAATCTGAATCAAGGATGTATTGACAACTATCTCGGTGCGCACACATTGTACACAGAGATGCACACAATTGGAATAAAGGTATAACTGCGGTTCACGAACATGCCGGACGTACCTGACTCGTTCGCTGTTCAGTATGGTGTTAGTTGCTATTGTTCAGACATATACACTAGAGATTGGATTATTGAGATCCATCATTACATCATTGTTCAGATTGCATAGACAGAACATGGATGTGTATGTTGATATCAGTAGGGGGAACAAATGAGACACAGGGTCATGCACGAAGTGCATCTCCATTCATGTGAGCGATCTTAAAGAACATTGTAGAGTGTTAGTCATTCTACGTGACTAGCTGCACGCTTGAGGGCCAGACAGTTGATGAGTGCATAGTCTTATGGTTTGTTCTCAAGGATGTGGGTGATATGGCACGGGTTGGAGACTACGATGGAGGTGTGGGTTTACAAGCGGAGAGGTTGGTTCTTTATCCCGTGACAGTTATAGGCGCTTGATTCAATTTCAGGAGTTGCTATGTAGTCGACAAGTATTGCTACTTGATCCTAGGTACTGAGACAGTAGCAGAGATAGATACGTTGATCCTCTATGTTATCTGTAGGCAAACAGATTAGTCACATTAAAGGGGCTTTATTGTGGTAGGGCATGGCCGATATTAGGTGACATGTACGAGATGAACATCACTGGTGTAGAATATGTAAAAATTGTATTGAGACGTCCTTATGTGGGGCAGTGTTGCAAATGTGAGTCAGTATTTGAGAAGAGAAGACAAGGGGCGAGTAGAGACTAGGTACAAGAGACTGTACGTTATCTAACTTCATGCAACCAGGTCTATACTGTGACATGCCTCTGGTAACAATATAATCGGTAGTATCGATGTACTTAGTTCGGTAACCTTCTGTGCATTGGAAGAGGGTTAGGCGCTAGCACGTAGACGTTATTCAGTGCAGTGTGCGATTTTACGACGAGTAGATTTCGTATATCATGGTGATTGTTGTAATAGTGGGTATTGGGGTGGGTTTGATTGGGTTTAAATGGGGGTGATTTAGGGGGGTGAATATTTTGGGTGTATTTGGTGTGATGAGGGTCACGTGAGCTGTTACTGATAGCGACGTAACAATCTCATTGGTAACTAAGTGATTCTTGATGGTCATCACACAGTGGACGACAGTGGTATCAATCTTTGTGGCAAATATAGCGAGTGATAGATACATGCGAAGATGGCTGTGGTACATTCTATTATAGTCAGGACATACACACGATGGCAGTCTAAGCGTTTGAGTCTATCAATGGAATCTATATGTTTACCATCGGCGACTAGTTAACATGCGTTGACAGGGGACATGTGAGTTGCTGTTACTGAGATCATAATGGATGCGTAGAGATCCATGATGAGATTTCGACAGAAGGGTGAGACATTGTTAGAGTTAAGAGAGTTAATATCATGCATAGTTAACTCTCATGCTCGTATGAGTCGAGGATCTGAGCAGTCTCAGATATCAATCGAAATTCTAATCTAAGTAAGAGAAGAGGTGTAGGGTAACTTGGACGAGTTTGGAAAGTTAGTGGTTGTGAACATTGTGATATGATGGGACACTCTGTTGATGTATGAGAGATCAATGGCACGAAGAGTTGTAGGCAACTAAGGTTACGACACAGGGTACACAATTCATACTATATTATTTCTCATAACTGATTTACAACTTACTCGTCAGGAAATAATTCCTCAGATGGTTTTTTTGAATTGTATTTGGTTGAAATTTTATGTATAGGTGTGAAAATTTAGTTGAGTTATTTATAATATCAGAGAGAAGAATAATAATAAAATGTTGAAAATGATAGTTAGTGATATTGGTATAGTGAAAAAAGATTTAAATCCTTGTGACATACCTCTGAGCGGCATTCATGTTGTGCATTGTTCGCTCTCCTTCTATCTTGATTCCCACAACCATGATCATTACGACGCCATCCCAAAGGGTGAGATAGTTGTCGTGACTTAGGTGCGTAAAGGTTGATATATGGGGAGTTAGTTTGCAGCGGGATGTGATATTAGACCATCTTCAGTACTTGTTCTCGGTAGGTTTAATATTACTATTCTATAGAACTAGATATCAAACATGTAGGTGATCAAATAATTATTAACAATTTATTTTTAGTATTATCGATTTAACAGAGGTTGTCTACATTACGTTGAGTCACTCTAAACTGTAGAAACAAGTCTAGAATCATTCTGGATAATAGGATACTCTGACTGATCGACTGTATGGTGTGTGCACATTACATTGCAATCTAGTCTTATGTACATATAGGGTAGGAGTGGACGAGTATTGAGAATGGCCAGGACTAAGGAGATAGTTCGTCTATACTATCAGACTACAGCGAAGTCTCTTGGTGAACTCAGCATCATTGACTTTTCAATACTATTTCTCTATCATATGTGACTTAAGAATGTTGATTGTGTTAGGAATGTTGATATAATGGGGGGAGTAATATGTAAAAGAGAGGGGTGGTAAGGAAGAAATAAAGTTTGTAAATCCTTTTGTATTCTTAAAATAAAGTATAGTTAGAAATAAATTAGAAGTTTATAAAAAATCAGGTAGATTAGTTAGAAATTTGTTTGGAGTTAATTATGATAAATGATAATTAGTAATTTTAAATGAAGTATGTATTGAAATTGAATATTGATGTTGAGTTGAATTGAGTATTTAATATTTTAGAAAGGAGAATGAATGAATTTGTAATAGTTTGAATTGTAGAATATGGTGTTAATTTGGGGGAAAATATTTGGATAAATAATGGTTTAGTTAAGTGGTAAAATTAATGATTATGATAATTAATATTGTGAGGAATTAAATAAGTTTATAGGATTTAATTATAATTTATAGGGATTTAATATTGAATTAATGGTTTGAGTGTTTTATGTAATTGTATGTGTTTGTAATGAGTGAGATAAAAGATGGATTGGTATTGATATTACTAATTGGATAAGATTTGTTATAATATGATAGTAAGAAATAAATATACGTTTGGTGATATGAAAATAATATAGGTGAAATTAATGTTTAAACAAGATATATAAAACGCGTAAGTACAACTGTACCACCCTTCCCATCATACTCCTTTGGGTTACAAGACATAAAAGACTTGTAGGTACACCCATTTTCACCATTTCCACCATTGCCACCATTGGCACCATTACCATTACCATTGTTCGCATTAGCATTGACACTGGCAGTCACTTGATTAACTATTTCAAGTAAGAGGTTTTACAGTTGTTGCGCAAGAAGAGTCGCAATGTCAGGAGGGTTTTCATCCTCACCCAGTAGCACGCTGGAGGCATTTTCTAAATCGAAGAATAACATTCTACGTTAGACGACACCCTATAGACTTCTATCCCATACGTAACGTACAATCATAAACACCAACAATCGCACCTTAACTCAATCCATGCAATCATACTTGCAAGTCCACTTGTTTGGCGCTGTATAATTATGTTGGCAAAAGAAAAGGGGGGGGGGGGGGGGGGGGGGGGGGGGGGGCCCAAATATACACCTTAATTATAGATGCCCCCTTCCACGCATGTACTCACTCCTATGAAAACACTTCATGCACATAATCTAACACATTGCACATATGATCATCACACAATATCACACAATAGAAGGAATTATCCTTAATGCTTAAGCCTTATTATTAAAATACTTAAATAATATTCGACACCAAAATAAAATCTTGAACAATGGCTTCAAACGCCTACTAAAACAAAACGAATGATGAGGACGAACATGACACAAACAAAAGACGATACTAAACAACGGCTCAAGCTTTACTCCTTCATTGATCTTCCATTTCAAACGGTGTGGGGACAATTACTTGCAGTAGATTCACTATCTAAGTCGGCTTCTTCTTCCTCACTCAGCCATCCATTATGGTTTCCCTTAGACTGAGGTATCCTATAGGGTGCAAACCCAGTCTTAGCATACACTTGCTCATTTTCCATGAGATCTATAAATCCATATAAGTTATAAGGCTTAGGTTTCTTCTCTTCTTCTTCTTCAATGAAATCGTCCTCCAAAGCGGGTAACTATAACACCCCGTGTTTTCAAGTCATTAACGACGTCAATAAATCTACTAATTATTTTTGGTGTTGTACGCGTTTACTTTTAATTTCATGTATTAAGTAAAATCGCGTAAGCTAAAAACAATCGTTCAATGTAAACGGGCATCAAACAATTAAATGTTTACATCAAGCAAGTGTTAAGTAATTATTTTGAAGATAATTATTAACTTTGTTCATTTTATTTTTATTAGGTACGTAAATTTGTTACGTTTCGCGATAAAGTACGTTTAGGCATACCCGGAACCACCAAAACTTTTCTACGCTTCAACAAATACCCACTTTTATACCCAATACTCAAAAATCATAAAAATATATCATATATATCAACACTTGGCCGGATTTGGTCCTATGGATACAAGAAATATCAAGAAAATCTTGCAACTAGTATTTGTACAACACATCTCATTAAACCTTATGACAATTTCAAGCAAAGCCCATACCATGACCATAAGGACTTCCTTGATTTCCTCATTTGTGTCCCAAGACTTTCCTATCACCACTTGACTAGCTTATGAGTATATAGAAAGAATACTTGCAAGTATACACATAGATAACACTTCAACACTTAACAAAAAATCAATTTTCTCTCCTCTTTTGCCTTTAAAAACCCACGGCATCAACACCCCTTTATACTCAATCCATAGTTTGATTTTGCAAGACCATACACACCATCACACATCATTCCTAAGATATACTAAGGTGTTTGCAAGCCTTGGTTAACCATTTACAAGTATAGAAGCAAGAAAGGAAGATTAGGGTTTCTATTTGGAAAACTAGGGTTTCAAGTGTGCAAGCTTGGGTTTAAAGTCTAAACAAGGGTTTAGCACATATTTTTCATCATCATTGTTCATCATAAGGTCATCTAAAAACCTTTATCTTTTCATTTCATGAGTTTATATATATATTATGTTCTATGTAGTAAAATCATCATTTAAGACATGTTTAACTTGTAAAAGTGGATTTTTCTTGTAAACATGATTTTATGAACTTATACACATGTTATATGGATGATATTATGAGGTTATAAATGGATACATAAGTGTTTTACAATCTTGGTTAAGCTTAAAAAGTGTTAATGCAAGATTAGGGTTTTTAGGGATTTACATAAAAAGCTACAAGTAAAAGTGTGTAAACAACTTTGTAATCTTGTAAATCTTGTTGTCAAGGACTTGTGAGGACAAAGGATGGATTATGGACATTATTATATGTATCACATATGATAAATATAGTTATAAAAGACTTATGGTAAACTACAAAAGTGAAAAATACATAAAACAAGTATTATATAAAAGTATACATATTCATTATAAAGGGGCTATTTGGATTTTGAATTTCAAACAGTGAGTTTGATGTTTTATAAAGATAATACACCTCATGACGATTCCAAAAAGATAAGAAACTCGAAAAAAGGATTAATAACGAAAAAGATACGCTAATTACGAGTTATACGTTAATTAAACGGGTTTATAAAATAACTTTTATAAAAATTATATAAAACAGAAAGTTTGGTATTTTTAACAGATTATACATATTTTTAGGATTTCAAAACAATAAGAAACGTAATTTTTTGATTAAAAACGAAGAAGTTATGAATTACGCGAGTTTATATACTTAAAATGTATAAAAATATTTTTATAAAACTATTTTTATAAAAAGTTATTGTTCATGACAGAAACATTAATTTTTGTAAACTTCATAAATAAATAAAACTTTTAATTACGAGAACGTGCTCGAAAGAATTACTAAAAACGGAGCTAAAACGAATAAAATACGACGGTTACGATAATTCGAGTTTATAAAAGTAATTTTATAAACTATAAACAGTAAAAACTACTGTTCATCAACAGACCCCACTTTATAAAAATGTGATAATTTTGATAACAAAGACGTAGTCGAAGGAATCGCTAAAATCGGGATTAAAACGAATAAGTTATTGCATTTACGGGTATTACGACAATTAAATTTATAAAAGTAAATTTATAAAACGTCATGAACAGTAAAGTACTGTTCATCAGAAGGTTATAAAATATAAAAATATAATATATTTATATATCATCTCAATACGAAGACGTGGACGTAAGAAACGGGTTTAAAACGGGAAAGTTATGCTAGTTTTACTAAAACGATAATTATAAACGTTTTCACTCTATAACAACGATTTTTAAATTACAAATAGATGGTGATGTAGCTACATAGACTTGTATATGATATTAGATAATCAATGTGATTAGTACTTATACGGCCTATATTAATTTAGGTTGCATCCGATCAAATTTGTGAGACCGCATTAATCATGATATTGGGATTATCATAACCAGGTGAGTTCATAGCCCCACATTTTACATGGTTTTGTTTTATAAGTTTTGGGGTGGAAAACATGCAATTGTTTTTATAACTGGACACAAGTGGATAATATTTGTACGATGATTACGTGTTGCCTAAGTAGCGATAACCCAAGTTGAGCCCATTATCATGAACTGTTAATTATGGTATAACCAATTGGATTGGTCTCAGTAAGCGCGAATGTTATGAATAGATCTATTGGGTTTGACAACCCCGTTCGGGTGATTAGCTATCACTAGGCAAACGAACGTATACCATGTCGGATTAGGGATGTTGCGGGTTAGAACATCAATACGGGCAATGTGGGCAATTATATATTGCCATATATTTATGTCGAGCTTCAGTGTCATGAGCTTAGAGCAACGTAATTACAATTATGTGATGTTTTGCATCTCCTGCATTATCATATACTTGGGGAAATCTTGTGGTCCAACTTTATACGATTTATCAAACCTATGAATTCACCAACATTATTGTTGACGTTTTAAAGCAATGTTTTTCAGGAGGTCAGTAAGCACAAGGTGCAAGCGATACATTGGTGATTTTGTATTTTGGGATGACATGCTTAAAGATATGGTTGCATTATATTTTGGGAATCATGTATTATGAACTAGTATCTTTGTAATATGGACAAGGAATAAGTTAAGCTTCGGGCTTTTGTAACAAATGTTTGTTAAATCCAATGTATCAGTTTTAAACGACTTTTAATGGTCGTTCTATATATATCTTGTGTTATTGATCTAAGATGTGACATGCCCCGGACCCTTATTCCGCTGCGACCCAATTTGGGGGTGTTACATTAGCACGTTGTGTTGACGTTTAATCGATAGCCTAAATATGAAAGATAACAATTTATTATTAATTGGACCAAGACTAGTAATGCATAACGTCAAAGGCAAGACAACTATTATATAAATTAGATTAACAAAAACATTGTAGCAAGTATTCGGAAAACTGCAACAACATATACTAATGGCCGATAATGTAATACCGTTAAGAATAAAAACTTTAGTTGTGTTATCGCTGATGTGCGCCAAAAACTTTTATATGCACTGTGTACTGCATTCCCACAACAACAACATCAATGACGAGCTGAAAACATTAACCAAGATATAAGATTGTATTCATAGTGCGCTTAACTTCAAAGACAATTGAAAATTTTGCGATTTAAAAGGTAGTAAATCAAATACAAAAAATATAATAAATATCCACATCATTTGCCATAGCCTATAACATCTGTAAATGATCAATAATTTACAAAGCATCCAATATGGACGATCTTAAACACACAAGAAAAAAAATACCATCGAAAAAGCACGTCTGAATGAATTATTACATGCACATCGAAAAAACTAAAAAATAATTGAAGTAGCGGTCCTTTTAACAATTGAACTGATCAACGGGATTATAAAAAATCCCGTGCTCTTCGCAAGTATTCATGTTGCCGAATATAGCCATGTGCAGTCAAAAGAACGAGCGCAGCCGTCCATCCATCTCGTGTTGAAAAACAACAAAATCAAAATATCATACTTAAAAAACCGACACACACGGCTTCAGTCAATACCATAGAGCTATTATCATTACATATTGAACTAATAATACAAATCGAAACTTATAGGTATTTTATAAAACATGACAATATCAGTATGTGGGGTAGATCAGAAAACAAACCAAAGCTATGACATACAATCCGTAACTTTCTCAAAAACATCGGGCCCTCGACGTAATTTCTTTTTGCAATTCTTGAACATGGGATAGTCATATGATGCAGTCATAACGAAGCAAACCTGAGACATAGTCCATTCTATAAGTAGATTATGCATGATAGGTAAAATGAATGTATTAACTTTGGTGTGAGGAGGTTGGTAGAAATCGATACTAAAGTTTTCTATTAAGCATATATAGCAATACTTTACCACCAAAAATCTTCTACCAAAATCTTGCAAACATAACATAGAACATTTATATGATTTCTCCCCCCCGTTCTCACCCCAACATTATCACATTCACTTAACATACCTTGAAGAAACTAAATACAAAAATAAAGAATGCTTTAGTAGTTAGAAACATAGTCTTTGTGCATTAGCTCAGATATTAGACTGGCTACAGATTATGCAAAGTGAAAATCATAAACCAGCGGGTAACCAAATCATCATTGCCATTCAATTATTATCAAAATTAGATATACAAAAAAGGTGAACAAAATATATGGAAAAGTGTCCTAGCTTTAGCTAAAAGACGCATAAAAAAGAGTTTTAAAGAGGAGGGAATAAATTTCCTACATCAACAAATTCATTTAGTGATTTCTCTGTACGCGCTCCTATTTAATTTCACATTGAATAGCACATATTTCATTCTATAATTTCCATGTGAATCATACATAGGCACGAAATTCATGGTTGTGGGGGTGATAAAGCCCCGGAGCCAGATGATTTTAATTTAAGTTTATTAGGAAACTTTGGGATCTAATAAAGCCGGAGTTGTTTAGTGCGGTTAAGTGGTTTTGGGAAAGAATGGAGATATCTAGATGTTGTAACTCATCATTTGGCAGATCCCATAGGACTTCGCGAGTTTCGCCCCATAAGTCTTATGGATGTTATTACAAAATTATAGAAAAAATGTTAGCGGAAAGAGTTAATAAAACGGTGGGTAACGTAGTGGGTGATGTTCAAAATGCGTTTATAAAAGGAAGGTACATTCTTGATGGTGTTTTAGTAGCGAATGAGACAATGGAGTTTTTGAAGAAAAATAAAGAGAAACGTGTCACACCCCCAAACTGGGTCTAGTCGGAAATGGGTGTCTTAGGGCGTGACGTCATAATATACCTTACACAAAGTACGAGAGAACGACCACTAATGGACGTTGTGAAAATCATAACTCATTACATTTATTAAAAATAGATAAGTGTTAAAAGATTTAAAATGAAATTAAAACGTTGTGGAAGCATAATTAAGTTTTTAAAAGTCAAACGCTGGAAGATGGTTATATAAGGCTTATAAATGGTATCATATTTCGACGTAGACTACACCATACAACATCATAGCATGTCCAAAGCTAAGCACCTATGAATATACATGCTTAAAATGGTAAAATAAAGTTGGTGAATTCCATAGGTTTAAGTAAAGTATTTATGGAATCAAAAAACGTTTAGTGGTATATTGCTTCACTCATTGTTATTTATGAAAATGTGTTTAGTATTTGGGAAACGTTCAATCAAATGTAATGGTGGACCACATAATTTCAAAACGATTGAATGACTATTGTAAACATTACATTACCGTCAAAGTAATTATATTGCGCTAAGCTCATGACACCGAAGCATTAAGTATACGTTAATTATAAGTTATTGCCCCAGTAGGTGCATTGCCTAACACCTAGAGTTCCTCAAATGAAATGCGCCCGCTTATATGGTAGTGCATTGTTATCTACTCGGACGGGGAAGTTCGATCCCAATAGATCTATTCACAGCATTCGTGCTTACTCGACCAGTACCTTCAGTCAAGAAATTAACGGTTCATGATAGTGGAGACTTCATGGCAATAGGGTAACTTAGGCTAATACGTAAACAAGTAAGAGTTCAATAAAGCACTTGTGTCCAAAGTAAAAGTAACTAATGTATTCGTAAAAGCTTAAGTACGTATATCCATAAGTAAAACGAGTGTGATATCAATCATGTAAACGAGTTTGCAATCAACATATAAACGAGTTTGAAATCAGTAATTTAAACAAGTTTGTAAACGAGCATGTTTCTCACCCCAAACATTTTAAAGTATATATAAAACAAGTAAAACGTAAGGCTATGAACTCACAGTATATGGTGGAGTAATGCAACTGAAAACGAATGATCACACGGTAATGCACAACTGTGCCCGGTCACGACCTAACAAATAACGGATTGGTTTAGAATTGATATGACGTGAAATTATGAAGATGCATAAGAGTTCTTAAGCGTAGTTGTATGATTTGAGAAAAGTTTTAGTAAACATAATTGTGTGGTGGTTGTAGTGGTGTTGACTCGATAAAACGTATTACAAAAGTTAAGGTAACATATTGTATAATAGGAAAATGGATGAAAGTAAGTAAATAAATAAGTTTCGGCGGTTTACCCGGTAACCCAAAATAATATACTTAAGACGTTATTATCATAAATTTTCCTATATGTATCTAGAAATAAAAGTATTATTTTTATAAAAGTTTATAAAAATATATTTTTCGTCTTTAAGTCGGGTATTAAAATAATAATATTTATTATTTTATCTTTTTGTCGTTATTTAATAAAATATTTGGTAATTTACATAAAAGAATGTAGTTTAATTTATTTATCATGTTCTAGTATAATAAATATTTATTTATTATACAATAATCTAATTTCGTCCTTTTGTTGAGAATTGAGAAAATAGGTTTTCAAAATAATTCTAAGTATAAAATTTTTATCAATTTCGGCATGACCCGTACGTATATATTAGTTTTCCAAAGTCATAGACTTTATTCCAAAAAATCACTTTCAATAATATTTCATACTTTCCGCCTAACGCTAAATCTCTACCTTTATATCTAAACGATATTCAACAATTATTTTCCACTTTAAGTATATATATTCAAAACGATTATAATAAATAAGTTACATAAGTAATTATATAGTAGTATTAATAAGCAAACTTATAAGTTTAAAAATAAGCAATAAGTCATTACAGAAATAAGCCGAAACCCAACGGACCCTTATTGGGCTTTTAGGCCCAATAAGCCTAAATGTAATAATTAAAATATCAAAAGTCCAAGACTAGTCTAATAAGCAAACGAATAAGTAAATAAGCATCTAGCTTATCAATAATACGAAACTTGTATAAGCATAAAGTTCAAACCTTTATGGTTTTCCCTTATGGTTCGACACATAAATAAGCCCAATAAGCACTTTGGGCTTATTAATAAGCAAAAAATAAGCAATAAGCACTTTGGAAAAATAATCCTTTTTGACAAAATAACCACAACTACACTTTCTCTTTATTTCTTTTATAAATTTCAACACACATACACAACCTTTTTAAGGTTGTGTAAATTTTAAAGTTTTGATTTTTACAAAATGGTTTGTACAACTAGCTTATTTATATGACAAGAATCAAGAAAGTATAAGAAAAATGTGAAAAAGATGAACTTACAAAAATGATGGATTTATGATGATGATCAAAGATTAAAGAACACCCTAAACGGTGTTCTAAATACCTAAATAACCAAATGAATCAACCCTGAATAATCTTTATCTTCAAAAATCTTGATCAAAATCGAAATATGGATGATATAAAGGGGTTTTTGTGTTCGTCGGTTTTTAGAGAGAAGAGGGAGGAGAGAACAAATTTTTGTGTGTGAGAAAAATGAAGAGATGAGAATGAATATGGTGCCTTGCACCTAGTCCTTATACACATACTAAAAAGAGGAATCCTAGGAAATAAAATATCTATGAGACACCTTACTAAAAGTTTAGGAAGTGTGTTTTATGTTTGTGTGTGAAACGTGAGTAAGAGGGGGAGGGTAGGGGACCAATTTGGTCTCATTTCTTTTAGGGACATGCAAGGTGGAAGTATTTGAATTTCTAGATATTTTTCATGGACACAATATCTCACTAGTGATATTTACGATATACGCAAAAACTAAAAATGCGCAACGACTTGACTAGAAAAAATGCGTAAATTTAAATATCTAAACGAAACGTAAAAACGAGACATCTGTCGAAACACTACATTAATTGGCAACCCGAAATGCTTCCGGTAATGATTCTCAGATATACGGGGGTGGACTCCCCGATTAAACGCAAAATATCAAGAAATCATAGAAGTCAAGCTAAAGTACGAAAAAGTCAACGATGACATTTAGAAATTTTTACGGGATGTGACATCATTTCCCCGTTAAAAGAGCTTTGTCCTCAAAGGTTAAGACGTGTTAGATGGTGCAGACGTAGGTTTAGAAAATAAGTGCGGGTATTTCTTTTGAAACTGGTCCTCACGTTCCCAGGTGAACTTGGAACCTCTTCTCGAGTTTCAACGGACTTTAATGATAGGGATACGACTTTGCTTTAGACGTTTGACCTCATGGTCCATGATCTCGACAGGTACTTCAATGAAATAGAGATTGTCGTCGATTTAGATTTCATCCAACGGGATTACTTGTGTTTCGTTGGATAAACACTTCTTCAAGTTCGACACATGAAAAGTACTATGGACTCGGCTGAGTTGTTCAAGAAATTCAAGTCAGTAAGCAATGGTTCCTAATTTAGTTAGAATCCTAAAAGTTCCTATATATCTAGGGTTCATCTTTCCCTGTTTGCCGAAATGCATCACTCTTTTCCAAAGTGATACCTTCAACATGACCTTATCTCCAACTTGACATTCTAAGGGTTTGTGTCTCACGTTAGCGTAATCCTTTTGATGATCATGATTACCTAAGGTGTGTCATAACTACTTGTTGTCTCTGGTAGCCTTGTGATAAAATCAATGCCTATATCATCCCATTTCCAACGGGGTATTTCTGGTTGTACTAGTGAACCGGATGTCTCTGGAAATCGTCCCTCATCTTTAAACATGTCAAGTATTTGCTGACAAAGGTGGAGATGCCTGCTTCCATGTTGGGCCATTGGTACAACTGCTTAAGATTATGACATGTCTTATCCGATCGAGAGTGGATGGAATAGTTAGATTTTTGTGACTCATACATGGTCATTTCTCTTAAGTCTCTAAAGCGTGGTAACCAACTCTTATTCCTAATGCATAAAGTTTCATCTTGACGAGTGATGTGTCATTGTGTGGTGTATATTTTATTGATTCAAGTTTTAAATTTATATTTTGCCGACTAAACCAAAAACAACACTTTAACGGGCAGTGTACCCGATCGGTAGTAGTTTCGTGGTAAGTATGGAGTCGAACACTTGAAGCGAGGTTAAATCTATCAATTTAAATAATATCTTGGTTATCTATTCTATGTTAATTCTATTATATTCTAAACCTATGTTAAACATATGTCAGTCTAAATCCTAATTCTAACAGGAAAAAGGGGTTTTTAACCTGAGAGACTGGCACAGTTTGGTTGGTGACTATAATCAATTCAAGGCACTTTTACCCACGCAAGCTAATTAACAAAAGATAAAAGAGTGGTCGAACCTTATATAAGAAAACTGTATTAACCATTATTAATCCAATTAGAAAGTTGGTTTGTTTATTAAATGCAATGATTTCTTCTCTCGAGGTGGCATATCATTCTTAAGACTTAGGTGTTACATCATCCTAAGACCTAGACACATTAATTCTGTCACAATTAAAGCATCCACATAAAGTATCCTTATATGCTAATTATAATCTATCTTAGGTATTAAAGCAATGGTGATCTTGTTAAACCCTAGCTCATAGAGTCTTTACCCACTTACCGCTTAATGGCAATTTATACACTAGTAGTCCACTTTTCCAACTATCCAATGCAATCAGAACCTTACTTGTTGAATTATCTAGGTCACCTGCTAGTCAACACGATCAATAAACCATTGGCAATATCCAATTAACTAGTTAATCCCGAAGCGTATCCTAGACACAGACTTAGAAGGACAATATTTGTGTAACTATAATTCTAGATGTATAAATCGCTATATGGAGAGCTATCCCAGACTCTAGATCTACTTGATCCGCTTCACTAGATCCAGTTGAATGATAGGTCGCATACAAAAACGCGTAAACAAGTATAAATTAATAAAGATAAACAAGCATACAACGATAAATCAAGAAATTGAGAAAAAACAAATACCAAACATTCAAATCTTCATAATAATGGCTAATACCCAAAGGTATTAGCCTTCAAACGTCATAATAAATACAAGAGCAATTATTTAGCCACGGTAAACTAACCGAGTTAACGAATGATACCAAAAACTGAATGATTACTAAAGTATATGGAATTACATGTTGTCTCCAATGGAATTGATAACGTTGCTCGACCTCTTCTGCTTTTTTTCTCCTCTAAAAATTGACTTTTATGGTTTAGGTATCGAGAATATGATTTAGCACACTGAAAACTCGTTTTTGAGTTTTCTATTTAGAAGGTCTGGAAGTCAGTTGGATACGGCGTATCTAAATGTTGGATACGACGTATTGAGTCTCTCTGGATACGGCGTTTTAATCTTTATCCTTTTGTGGTCTTTGGTAAGTTTAGGCACGGATACGCCATATCTTCTTTGATAGATTCGGCGTATTGGTCTTCAGAATAGTAATCTTCAAAATATCTTCATTTAAGCTCCAGAATTCACGCCTTTTGCTAACTTTCACCAATTACTCCATAATTACTGCAATTCTCAAATATAAACGATTAAGTAACAATTCTTTGCAATAACTATACAAATTGGGTTAATAACATGGGATAAATGATGCTATAAAATAGACGTTATTTTTTGTCATCAACGAGTTTCAAACTCCTTATCCATACCATGAAGGTTCTCATCCTTAACTTTCTCTTTCTCGAAGGCTTCTACTTGTGCCTCATGAATCTGTGGTGGTAGGTTTGAATTAATGGTCATCACTAAGGGTTTAACCCGAGAGGCTTAGTCAGTTCCTTTCTTCTTATAGCATATGCTACAATGTTTGCCTTTCCAGGGTGATATCGAATCTCTTAATCATAATCACTAAGCCATTTTAACCATCTATGTTGTCTCATGTTCAATTCCTTTTGATCTAGGTTGTGATGTAAAATCTTATGGTTTTTAAACATGGTACACTTCATGCCATACATGTAGTATTCCCAATACTATTGCTCCTAATTCTAGGTCATGAGTCATGTAGTTCTCCTTATGAACTTTTGGTTTTCGAGAGGCGTAAGCCATCACCTTCTACTTCTGCATCATTATAGTACCTAATCCTTAATGTGAAGCGTCATAATGAACCACAAAGTTTTTGTTCGTTCGGGAAATGCGAAAATTTAGTGTACTACAAAGTTTCTACAGTAACAATCTAAATGCTTCATCTTCTTTCTCTTCCTATTTGTATTTTGCTTTTTTCTGAGTCAGTTTGGTTAGAGGTTTCTCTATGCTAGAGAAACCTTTGATAAATCATCGGTAGCAATCGGCAAGACCTAAGAATTTTACGTATCTTTAATGGAGTTGTAAACGTTGCATAATCCTTGATTGACTAAATCTTGGCGGGTCAACGTGATTGCCTTGACTATCAACAACGTAGCCGCGGAATTGCACTTTCGGGAACCAGAATTCACACTTAGATAATTTGGCGTACAATTCCTTATTCTTAAACAATTCCAAGATAAACCTAAGGTGTTCCTTGTGCTCCTCATTTCTCCTTAAGTAGGTAAAGGTATCATTGATGAATAATATGGACAAAAGTGAGTCAAGTACGATTTCTACACCCGATTCATGAGGTTCCGTGATTTACCTCTGTGTGATTGGTCAACCAATGGAATGCCTTGATAAATTGTGAAATGTGCCATAACGGGACCTAAATGCGGTTCTTTGCAATAATCCTTTTCTGGAACTGTAAGTTGGTGGTGACCAGACCCTTGGGTCAATTTTTTTTAGTAGCGATGTGTACATTGTTCGGTTGATCAAAAAGGTCATCAATCCTAGGTAGCGGGTAACGGTTCCTCACAGTTTGTTTGTTTAATTCTCAATAGTCGATGCACATCCTGAAGGATACATCCTTCTTTTTAACAAGCAATATCGAAGCTCTCCAAGCTGAGAAACTTGGTCTTATAAGTCCTTTGTCTGCTAGTACTTGCAGTTGGTTCGACAGCTCTTGCCTTTTTGACGGGGCTAGTTTATAAGGCGATCGTGCTACAAGTGCAACATCATGTACTAAGTCAATTTGTAATTCTTACTTGGCGGGTCGGTGAAAGTCCTGGCAAATCTTCGGGAAAGACTTTTGGAACATCTCTCACGATAGGTACATCCTCAAGTCGCTTTGACTTTTTCTCAGTCTTCTTTTCGGTGACCTGTGCCATTGAGATGTGGCATCCCCTTTTTTTAAATATATTTCTAATTCTAGGTGCACGAGATGATACTTAATCTAGGCGCACTTCTTTTATCGCTTCTATTACCTTATATCGTAAGGTTTCATTACCGAAGGGAATACGTATGATCTTCTTATCACAAATGATGATAGCGTGATCCTTCGTCAACTAATTTATGCCGATGATAACATCAAAACTACCGAGTCCTACGAGCGTTAAGTCGATGTAAAACGGATGATTTAGAAAATTTCTGAGTATAACCTTGAATGATAGTATAGGCTCCTATTATCTTCCCATTAGATAACTCCATAGTGTACTTAGTGTTTAGGGCAGTTGGAACGATGTCACTTGGAAGACTAAACTCTACGAGTGCGATGCTTCTATCAGCTAGGTTTCATGCACTTGCAATAATTGTGTCCTTTACTTTAATGCGATGTCCTTTAGAAGTTTCGTCGGCATAAGAATCTCTATCTTCATGATTCTAACTCACTAAAAGGTAAGTCAATTGAAGGAAATCTCTTAGTTCTCTTGGTTAAAATCCAGCTAGAAGGTTATGTTCATTACGTTCTTACCATCCATAATTATCATGACTACAAGGAGCGTGATTCGGTCTTTTGGTTAAGGGTATGGTGTATCTATATGATAATGTTGAGGAGATCTAATTAGTTAAGGTGCTTAATAACACGAATACACATGACTGACAAAACTAATTAATACGCACGCAAAATATCAGTAAGACATAAATATGATAGGATCCCGTTAAAATTATAAAGAAAGAAAAAGAAAATAGAGAGGGAAAATAATGATAAATTGACAAAAAAATTAGGGTGACTACTCTCTGCATGGCATGGTCCGTCCTGAATTATACATAGGTGATCAGGCTATGAATATTTTAGGAACTAAAAATGAAATGCTCTTTTCGTCAAACTAGTGTTAGGTTTAAAAGTTCCACATGGTATAAACAATATATTTTATAAGGTATCAAAACGGTTCATAAAAATGAAAACATGATAGCTCATATAACGATGCCAAATATTTGGTAAGACAACGGTAAATAATTTATGAGGTGTTAGTAAAATAGTTTACAAGAAATCACGTGATTGTTTATAATGTAATTGTAAAGGGTTTATAATATAGTAACAAATAGTTTACGAGTTGGCAACAAACTAGTTGATAAAATGACAACGAAATAGTTTATAGAAGGCAACAAAATAGTTTATAAGATGGGTGCAAAGTAGTTTATAGTATGATAGCAAAAGAGTTTGTAAATGACCGCAAAATAAGTTATAAGATGAAAACAAAATAGTTTAAAAAAATGATGGCAAAATAGTTTATGAGGCAATAGTACGATAGTTACAAGATGTTGACAAAACGGTTTATAGAATGATATCAAAATGGTTTATAAGGTGTTAGCAAAATCAGTGATAAGTTGTCTGCAAAACGGTTCGTAGGCTGGTGGAAGATAGGTTATAAAACGACAACGACTCTGTTTATAAGACGACACTAAAATAGTTCATAGGGTAACATCCAATTAGTTTATAATAGTAAAATGGTTTATAGAACCATAGGGAAATGGTTCATAAGACGATAACAAATTCGAAGGGCAGATTACATAAATTAATAGAGTATTAAAGTGTGACCAACGGAATCGTCATGTCACAAAATGAAGTTTAAAGTACCCACACAATACACGAATTTCACAAGGAAGTACTAGCGCAATCCTTTTAAGGCATACGGTCTAAGTCTTCTTAGGTTTCACTAGGCAAGATAGGAAAATCTCTCTTTAAGACTCAACATTATCCTTGATGACGTTAGAGTTCCCGTGAGTTTTTATCTTCCAAACCCGGTTTACACGGTTGAGCTCTTTAACCATTACACTTGGTCATGGATTTCCATACTCATAATAAGTACCTCAGGTTTTTAATTTTTTCATTGGGGGCCTCTAAGTTGTTATCAAAACGGGTGTCCTACAATCTCTAGTCATACGACCAACTCTCTTATAATTGTTGCACTTTACAGTGCATAGCCTAGCATGATGTAACTTATACCTATTGCAGAAAGGTAACTTTCCTACATATCCATTGTTGTTATATGATCTAGCAGTGAAGACTCTCACGACCTTTTGTCATTTATTTTTGTTGTTGTCATTCCTTGTTACCTTGGCTTTCTAATGTCTGATATGATCTATCGAGTCGTGAGTCATGCAGATTTTGCCTCATAGACGGCAATAGCTTTGATAGTATTAGTAATTTGTTGGGTTATAATATGTTCGATCTTCGCGGAACTCATTCCTTGTCTCGTTGTCGGTATTTTCCTTAAAATCAAACGAAGTAAAGAAAATAAGATAAGTCAAATTTCAAAATTCATGTTTCCAAGAATGGAACATTAGGAGGTGACGAGTTAAAGTTGCGTTCAAATTAATCGACATGTTTCTAGGCATTACGAGGTGTAAGAAAGATTGAGACGTTATGAGATGACGCAGATGCCTTGACAGTATGGGGCGAGTGCTCAACTCGCATTCGAGTTCAGATAATAATATAACATAAGGTCAACAGACTGTGACAAGTTTTGATGTTATGTAAAATAGTATTATGTAGACCCATGAATAGTTTTAAAGACCATCATATCACTCATGATGTCTTGGGAAACGTTTAGAGACGATTGTGTCACTCACAATGTCTTAGAAATAAACGAGACCAATGTTTCACTCACAATATCTAAGAAAAAGTTTTTGTATTTATATGAATAACCTTTATATAAAACGAGTATAAAATATGCGCAAGGCAAAAGTAAATGCAAGGCAAAATAACTTAAGTATAGCCAATAGTAAACGCACATATAAGTTAAAAGCAAACACACGTATGGGTAAAGATAAGACATGTAAGTATTACATACTGGTTATAGACCTGACATGGTATATACTACCTGGTTCTCTATAACATAGGCTCTGGATACCAATCTGTCATACCCCCAAATCGGGTCTAGTCGGAAAAGGTGTCCGAGGGCGTGACATCATAACATACCTTACATAAAGTATGAGAGAACGACCACTAATGGACGTTGTGAAAATCATAACTCGTTATATTAATTAAAAATAAACAAGTCTTACAAGATTTCAAATGAAATTAAAACGTTGCAGAAGCATAATTAAGTTTTTAAAAGTCAACGAGTATGAAGGATAAATAAAATCTTGATAAATGGTATCATATTTCATGTAGACTCCACATACCACATCATAGAAGTCCAAAGCTAAGCACCTGAGAAAAACATGCTTAAAACGGTCAACATAAAGTTGGTGAATTCATAGGTTTAAGTAAAGTATTTACGAGAATAAAAAACATTTAGTGGATACTGCTTCACTCATAGTATTATGAAAAGTGTTAAGTATTTGGAAACGTTCAAAAAAAGTAGTGTGGACCACAAGATTTCAAAACGTATAACTATTGTAACACATACAATATCCGTTAAAAGTATTTACGTTGCGCTAAGCTCGTGACACAGCCTTAAGTATACGTTGCCCCAGTAGGTGCATTGCCTAACACCTAGAGTTCCTCAAATGAAATGCGCACGCTTATATGGTAGTACGTTGTTATCTACCCAGACGGGGAAGTTCAATCCCAATAGGTCTATTCACAGCATTCGTGCTTACTCGACCGGTACCTCCGGTCAAGAAACTAATAGTTCATGATAATGGATACTTCATGGCAATAGGGTAACTTAGGCTAATACGAAAACAAGTAAGAGTTCAATAAAGCACTTGTGTCAAAAGTAAAAGTAACTAACGTATTCGTAAAAGATTTAGGTACTTGTATACATAAGTAAACGAGTGTGATATCAATCATGTAAACGAATTTGCAATCATCATATAAACGAGTTTGAAATCAGTAATGTAAATGAGTTTGTAAACGAGCATGTTTCACACCCTAAAATTTTTAAAGTATATATAAAACAAGTAAAACGTGAGGCTATGAACTCACAGTAAATGGTGGAGTAATGCAACTGAGAATGAATGATCACATGGTAATGCACAACTGTGCCCGATCATGACCTAATAAATAACGGTTTGGTTTAGAATTGATATGACGTGAAATTATGAATACGCATAGGAGTTCTTAAGCGTAGTTGTACAATTGATTTGATAAAAGTTTTAGTAACATTAGTTGTGTGGTGGTTGTAGTGGTGTTGACTCGATAAAATGTATTACAGAAGTTAACGTAACATATTGTATAATAGGAAAATAGAGAAAGTAAGTAAGTAAATAAATAAGTTTCGACGGTTTACCCGCTAACCCAAAATAATATACTTACGACGTTATTATTATAAATGTTCCTACCGTTTTAAATCTATGTATCTACAAATAAAAGTATTATTTTTATAAAAGTTTATAAAAATATATTTTTCGTCTTTTAGTTGGGTATTAAAATAATAATATTTATTATTTTGTCATTTTGTCGTTATTTAAGAAAATATTTGGTAATTTACATAAAAGTATGTAGTTTAATTTATTTATCATGTTCTAGTATAATAAATATTTATTTATTATAAAATAATTTAATTACGTCCTTTTGTCGAGATTTGAGAAAATACGTTTTCAAAATAATTCTAAGTATAAAATTTATATAAAATTTCGGCATGACCCGTTTGTATATATTAGTTTTCCAAAGTCATAGACTTTATTCCAAAAATCACTTTCAACAATATTTCATACTTTCCGCCTAACGCAAAATCTCTACCTTTATATCCAAACGATATTCAACAAGTATTTTCCACTTTAAGTATATATATATTCAAAACGATTATAATAAATAAGTTACATAAGTAATTATATAGTAGTATTATAGGCTCAACTTTTAAGTTTTAAAATAAAGTAATAAGTCATTAAAGAAATAAGTCGAAACACAACGGACCCTTATTGGGCTTTTAGGCCCAATAAGCCTAAATGTAATAATTAAAATATCAAAAATCGAAGACTAGTCCAATAAGGAAACGAATAAGTAAATAAGCACCTAGCTTATCAATAAGCTATAACTAAGCTAACTAAATAAGCTATGTCGTGATCTTAAGAGCTCCACGGCTTGGTTTGTGATGTTTTGCGAAGCCCATAGACAAAAACGAAAAATGAGGTTGGGCTTAGTTACTTAAGCCTGTTAAGACTCTAAAACACCTTATTATTTATCAAAATATCTAGGCAAATAAGTCTAGATAAATAAACGGAACTTGTATAACCTTTAAAGTTCAAACCCTTTATGGTTTTCCCTCATGTTTGACAATAATAAGCCAATAAAGCATCTTTGGGCTTTCACTTATAAGCCTAAAATAAGCATAAGCACTTTGGAAAAAATAATCATTTTTGACAAAATAATCACAACAAAAACGACAATACCTTCTTCTTTATTTCTTTTTATAATTTCGACACTCTACACAACCTTCTTTAAGTTGTTGTACTGTTTAAAGTTTGATTTTTACAAAATTGTTTGTACAACTAGTTATTTATTGACAAGAATACAGACAGTTATAAGTAAAAATGTGAAAAAGTGAACCTTACAACCAGATGGATGGATTTTATGATGATGATCATAAGATAAAGTAACACCTTAAAACGGTGTTGTCTAAAACTACTAAATTTAACCAGTATTATGAAATCGAACTCACTGGAATAATCTTTACTTCAATAAATCTGTTCAAAATCGAAATATGGTGATATAAAGGTGTTTTTGTGTTCGTCGGTATTTTGAGGATAGATGAGAGGCGGAGAACAAATTTTTAATGTGTGAGAAAAATGAAAGAGATTGGGAATAATATGGTGCCTTCCACAAGGTCCCTTATACAACACTAAAAAGAGGAATCTAGGAAATAAAATATCTAGGAGACACCTTACCAAAACTTAAGGAAGTGTGTTTTGTGTTTGTGTGTAAAACATAAGCAAGAGGGGGAGGGGAAGGGACCAATTTGATCTCATTTCTTTTAGGGACATGCAAGGTGGAAATATTTGAATTTCTAGATATTTTCCATGCACACAATATCTCATTAGTGATATTTACGATATACGCAAAAAATGAAAACACGCAACGACTTGACTGGAAAAATGCGGAAATTTAAATATCTAAATGAAACATAAAAACGTGACATATGTCAAAAGACTACATTAATTGGCAACCCGGAATGCTTCCGATAACGATTCAGATATACGCGGGTGAACTCCCTGATTAAACACAATATTTCATGAAATCATAAAAGTCAAGCTAAATACGAAAAAGTCAACGATGACATTTAGAAATTTTTACGGGGTATGACATTCATTCCTTGTTAAAAGAGCTTTGTCCTAAAAGTTTAAGACGTGTTAGATGGTGCAGACATAGGTTTAGCAAATAAGTGCGGGTATTTCTTTTAAAACTGGTCCTCACATTCCCAGGTGAACTTGGAACCTCTTCTCGAGTTCCAACAGACTTTAACGATAGGGATACGACTTTGCTTTATATGTTTGACCTCACGGTCCATGATCTTGACGAGTTCTTCATTGAAATAGAGCTTGTCTTTGATTTGGATTTCTTCCAACGAGATTACTTGTGTTTCATCGGATAAACACGTCTTCAAGTTTGACACATGGAAAGTACTATGGACTCGACTGAGTTGTTCCAGAAAGATGAGTTGGTAAGCAATGATTCCTAATTTAGTTAGAATCTTAAATGGTCATATATATCTAGGGTTCAGCTTTTTGTTTGCCAAAATGCATCACTCTTTTCCAAGGCGATACCTTCAACATGACCTTATCTCCAACTTGAAATTCTAAGGGTCTGTGTCTCGCATTAGCGTAATCCTTTTTATGATCACGATTACCTAAGTCGTGTCATAACTGCTTGTTATCTTTGGTAGCATTGTGATAAAATCCATGGCTATATCATCCCATTTCCAATGGGGTATTTCTGATTGTACTAGTGAACCGGGTGTCTTTTGTAATCGTCCCTCATCTTTAAACATGTCAAGCATTTACTAACATAGGTGGCAATACCTACTTACATGTTAGGCCATTGACACAACTGCTTAAGATTATGATGTCTCTTATCAATCCAGAGTGGATGGAATAGTTAGATTTTTGTGACTCATACATGGTCATTTCTTTTAAGTCTCTAAAGTGTGGTAACTAACTCTTGTTCCTAATGTAGAGAGTTTCATCAAGACGAGTCTCAAACTCCTTGTCCATACCATAAAGGTTCTCATCCTTAACTTTCTCTTTCTCGAAGGCTTCTACTTGTGCCTCATGAATATGTGGCGGTAGGTTAAATTAATGGTCATCACTAAGGCTCTCACCCTGAGAGGCTTAGTCAGTTCCTTTTTACTTAGAGCATATGCTACAATGTTTGCCTTCCCAGGGTAATATTGAATCTCTCAATCATAATCACTAAGCAATTTTAACCATATACGTTGTCTCATGTTCAATTCCTTTTGATCTAGGTTGTGATGTAAAATCTTATGGTTTGTAAACATGGTACACTTCATGCCATATAGGTAGTGTTCCCAACACTATTGCTCCTAATTCTAGGTCATGAGTCATGTAGTTCTCCTTATGAACTTTTAGTTTTCAAGAGGCGTAAGCTATCACCTTCTCTTTCTGCATCATTATAGTAATTAATCCATTATGCGAAGTGTCATAATGAACCACGAAGTTTTCCATTCCTTCTAGAAATGAGAAAATTTGGTGTACTACAAAGTTTCTACAGTAACAATCAAAATGCTTCATCTTCTTTCTCTTCCTATTCGTATTTTACATTTTTCTGAGTTAGTTTGGTCAGAGGTTTCTCTATCCTAGAGAAACCTTTGATAAATCGTCGATAGCAATCGGCAAGACCTAAGAATTTTGTGTATCTTGTTGGATTCGTAAACATTGCATAATCCTTGATTTACTAAATCTTGGCAGGGTCAACGTGAATTCCCTGACTATCAACAACGTGGCCAAGAAATTGCACTTTTGGGAGCCAAAATTCATACTTAGAGAATTTGGCGTACAATTCCTTATTCTTAAACAATCCCAAGATAAACCTAAGGTGTTCCTTGTGCTTCTCATTTCTCCTTGAGTAGGTAAAGATATCATTGATGAATACTATCATGAACTTATCCAAGTATGATTTGCACACCCGATTCTTGAGGTCCATCAATACCTCTGGTGTGTTGGTCAAACCAAATGGCATGACCTGAAACTCGAAATGTCCATACCGGGTCCTAAATGCAGTCTTAGCAATATCCTTTTCTCGAAATCTAAGTTGGTGATGACCAAACCTTGGGTCAATTTTTCGAGTAGATACTGCGTACTTGTAGTTGATCAAAAAGGTCATCAATCCTAGGTAGCGGGTAACGGTTCCTCATGGTTTGTTTATTCAATTCTCGATAGTCGATGCACATCCTGAAGGATCCATCCTTTTTGATGAGTAATATCAAAGCTCTCCAAGATGAGGAACTTGGTCTTATAAGTCCTTTGTCTGCTAGTACTTGCAGTTGGTTCGACAGCTCTTGCCTTTTCGATGGGGCTAGTTTATAAGGTGATCATACTACAAGTGCAACATCATGTACTAAGTCAATTTGTAATTCTTACTTGGCAGGTCGGTGAAAGTCCTGGCAAATCTTTGGGAAAGACTTTCAGAACATCTCTCACGATAGGTACGTCCTCAAGTCGCTTCGACTTTTTCTCAGTCTTCTTTTTGGTGACCTTTGCCGTTGAGACGTGGCATCCCCTTTTTTTAATATATTTCTAAGTCTAGGTGCACGAGATGATACTTAATCTAGGCGCACTTCTACTATCGCTTCTATTACCTTATATCGTAAGGTTTCATTACCGAAGGGAATACGTACGATCTTCTCATCACAAACAATGACGGCGTGATGCTTCATCAACTAATTTATACCGATGATAACGTCAAAACTACCGAGTCCTACGAGCGTTAAGTCGATGTGAAATGGATGATTTAGAAAATTTCTGAGTACAACCTCGAATGACAGTATAGGCTCCTATTATCTTCCCGTTAGATAACTCCATAGTGTACTTAGTGTTTAGGGCAGTTGGAACGATGTCACATGTAAGACTAAACTCCGCGAGTGTGATGCTTCTACCAGCTAGGTTCCATGTACTTGCAATAATTGCGTCCTTTACTTTAATGCCATGTCCATTAGAAGTTTTGTCGGCAAAAGAATTTCATCATCTTCATGATTCTAACTCACTAAAAGGTAAGTCAATTGAAGGAAATCTCTTAGTTCTCATGATTAAAATGTAGCTAGAAGGTTAAGTTCATTACGTTCTAAAATCTTACCATCCATAATTATCTTGACTACAAGGAGTGTGATTCGGTCTTTCGGTTAAGGGCATGGTGTCGCTATATGATAAGGTTGAGGAGATCTACTTAGTTACGGTGCTTAATAACACGAATACACCTGACGAAACTCATTAATACGCACGCAAAATATCAGTAAGACGTGAATATAATAAAATCCCGTTGAAATTATAAAGAAAGAAAAAGAAAACAGAGAGGGAAAATAGTGATAAATTGACAAAAAATTTAAGGTGGCTACTCTCAGAATGGCATGGTCTATCCTGAATTATACATAGGTGATCAGGCTATGCATAATTTAGGAACTAACAATGAAATGCACTTTTCGTCAAACTAGTGTTATGTATAAAAGTTCCACATGGTATAAACAATATAGTTTATAAGATATCAAAACGGTTTGTAAAAACAAAAACATGATAACTTATATGACGACGCCAAATATTTGGTAAGAAAGCGGTAAATAGTTTATGAGGTGTTAGTAAAATAGTTTACAAGAAATCACGTGACTGTTTATAATGTAATTGTAAAGGGTCTATAATATAGTAACAAATAGTTTACGAGTTGGCAACAAACTAGTTGATAAAATGACAACAAAATAGTTTATAGATGGAAACAAAATAGTTTATAATAAGGGTGCAAAGTATTTTATAGTATGGTAGCAAAAGAGTTTGTAAATTACCGCAAAATAACTTATAAGATGAAAACAAAATAGTTTATAAAAATGATGGCAAAATAGTTTATGAGGCGATTGTACGATAGTTACAAGATGTTGAAAAAACGGTTTATAGAATGATATCAAAATGCTTTATAAGGTGTTAGCGAAATCAATGATAAGTTGTCAGCAAAACGGTTCGTAGGCTGGCGGAACATAGTTTATAAAATGACAACGACTCTGTTTATAAGATGACACTAAAATAGTTCATAGGATAACATCCAATTAGTTTATAATGGTAAAATGGTTTATAGAACAATAGGGAAATGGTTCATAAGACGATAACAAATTCAAAGGGCATCTTACATAAATTAATAGAGAATTGAAGTGTGACTAACGGAATCGTCATGTCACAAAATGAAGTTTAAAGTACCCACACAATACACAAATTTCACAAGCAAGTACTAGCATAATCCTTTTAAGGGATACGGTCTAATTATTCTTAGGTTTCACTAGGCAAGATAGGAAAATCTCTCTATAAGCCTCAACATTATCCTTGATGACGTTAGAGTTTACCTTCCAAACCCGGTTTACACTGTTTTGCTCTTTAACCATTACGCTTGTAATGTCATGGATTTCCTTACTCATAATAAGTACCTTAGGTTTCTAATTTTTCCATTAGGGGCCTCTAAGTTGTTATCAAAACGGGTGTCCTACAATCTCTAGTCATATGGCTAACTCTCTTGTAATTGTTGCACTTTACAGTGCATGGCCTAGTGTGGTGTAACTTATACCTATTGCAGAAAGGTAACTTTCCTACATATCCATTATTGTTATCTAATCTAGCAGTGAAGACTCTCACGACCTTTTGTCGTTTATTTTTGTTGTTGGCATTCCTTGTCACCTTGGCTTTCTAACGTACGATCTGATCTATCGAGTCGTGAGTCAGGCCAATTTTTGCATCATAGATGGCAATAGCTTCGATAGTATTTGTAGTTCGTTGGCTTATAATATGTTCGATCTTTGTGTAACTCATTCCTTGTCTCGTGTCAATATTTTCCTTAAAATTGAACGAAGTAAAGAAAATAAGATAAGTCAAATTTTAAAAGTCGTGTTTCCAAGAATGGAACGTTACAAGGTGATGAGGTGACGAGTTATAGTTGTGTTCGAATTAATCGATATATTTCTAGGCGTTATGAGGTGTAAGAAATATTTAGACGTTACGAGAAGATGCAGATGCCTCGACAGTATGAGGTGAGTGCTCAACTCATATTCGGGTTCGGATAATAAGATAACATAAGGTCAGCAAATTGTGACAAGTTTTGATGTTATGTAAAATAGTATTATATAGACCCATGAAAAGTTTTAAAGACCATCATATCACTCATGATGTCTTGGGAAAGATTTAGAGACCATTGTGTCACTCACAATGTCTTAGAAATATTTAGAGAGCATTGTGTCACTCATAATGTCTTAGAAATAAACAAGACCATTGTTTCACTTACAATGTCTAAGAAAAAGTTTTTGTATTTATATAAATAACCTTAATATAAAACAAGTGTAAAATATGTGCAAGGCAAAAGTAAACGCAAGGCAAAATAATTTAAGGCAAAATAACTGAAGTATAGCCAATAGTAAACGCACATATAAGTTAAAAGCAAACGCACGTATGGGCACAGATAAGGCACGTAAGGATCACACACTGGTTATAGACCAGACCTAGTATATACTACCTGGTTCCCTATAACCTAGGCTCTAGATACCAATATGTCACACCGCCAAACCAGGTCTAGTCAGAAAAGGTGTCAGAGAGCGTGACGTCATAGTATACCTTACATAAAGTACGAGAGAACGACCACTAATAGATGTTTTGAAAATCATAACTCGTTACATTTATTAAACATAGATAAGTCTTACATGATTTCAAATGAAATTAAAACATTGCGGAAGCATAATTAAGTTTTTAAAAGTCAACGCGTATGAAGGATAAATAAAGTCTTGATAAATGGTATCGTATTTCACTAGACTCCACATACCACATCATAGAAGTCCAAAGCTGAGCACCTGAGAAAACATGCTTAAAACGGTCAACATAAAGTTGGTGAATTCATAGGCTTAAGTAAAGTATTCACGAGAATAAAAAATGTTTAGTGGATACTGCTTCATTCACAGTATTATGAAAAGTGTTTAGTATTTGGAAACGTTCAAAAAAGTAGTGTGGACCACAAGATTTCAAAATGTATGACTATTGTAACACATACAATATCCGTCAAAAGTATTTACGTTGAGCTAAGCTCATGACACCGAAGCCTTAAGTATACGTTAATTACAAGTTGTTGCCCTAGTAGGTGCATTGCCTAACAACTAGAGTTCCATAAATTATATGGTAGAGCATTGTTATCTACCTGGACGGGGAAGTTCAATCCCAATTGATCTATTCACAGCATTCACGCTTACTTGACCGGTACCTCCGGTTAAGAAATTAACAGTTCATGATAGTGGGGACTTCATAGCAATAGGGTAACTTAGGCTAATACGTAAACAAGTAAGAGTTCAATAAAGCACTTGTGTCCAAAATAAAAGTAACTAACATATTCATAAAAGCTTTAGGTACTTGTATCCATAAGTAAAACGAGTGTGATATCAATCATGTAAACGAGTTTGCAATCAACATATAAACGAGTTTGAAATCAGTAATTTAAACGAGTTTGTAAATGAGCATATTTCTCACCCTAAAATTTTTAAAGTATATATAAAACAAGTAAAATGTGAGGCCCTGAACTCTAAGTAAATGGTGGAGTAATGCAGCTGAAAACGAATGATCACACGATAAGGCACAACTGTGCCCGGTTACGACCTAATAAATAACATGTTTGGTTTAGAATTGATATGACGTGAAATTATGAAGATGCATAGGAGTTCTTAAGCGTAGTTTTACAATTGATTTGAGAAAGGTTTTAGTAACAATAGTTGTGTGGTAGTTGTAGTGGTGTTAACTCGATAAAACGTATTACAAAAGTTAACGTAACATATTGTATAATAGGAAAATGGATGAAAGTAAGTAAGTAAATAAATAAGTTTCGGCGGTTTACCCGGTAACCCAAAATAATATACTTAAGACGTTATTATTATAAATGTTCTCACGCTTTTAAATCTATGTATCTAGAAATAATAGTATTATTTTTTTAAAAGTTTATAAAAGTATATTTTTTGTCTTTTAGCCAGGTATTAAAATAATAATATTTATTATTTTGTCTTTTTGTCGTTATTTAAAAAAATATTTGGTAATTTACATAAAAGTATGTAGTTTAATTTATTTATCATGTTCTAGTATAATAAATATTTATTTATTATAAAATAATCTAATTTCGTTCTTTTATCGAGATTTGAGAAAATAGGTTTTCAAAATAATTCTAACTATAAATTGTTTATAAAATTTCGGCATGACTCGTTCATATATATTAGTTTCCTAAAGTCATAGACTTTATTCCAAAAATCACTTTCAACAATATTTCATACTTTCCGCCTAACGCCAAATCTCTACCTTTATATCCAAACGATATTCAACAATTATTTTCCACTTTAAGAATATATATTCAAAACGATTATAATAAATAAGTTACATAAGTAATTATATAGTAGTATTTATAAGCCAACTTATAAGTTTAAAAATAAGCAATGAGTCATTAAAGAAGTAAGCCGAAACCCAACGAACCCTTATTGGGCTTTTAGGCCCAATAAGCCTAAATTTAATAATTAAAATATCGAAAGTCCAAGACTAGTCCAATAAGCAAACGAATAAGCAAATAAGCACCTAGCTTATCAGTAAGCTATAAGTAAGCTAACCAAATAAGCTATGCCGTGAGCTTAAGGCTCACGGCTTGTGCTTTGTGTTGGGCTGAGGCCCACTAGACCAAGTGAATGAGTGTTGGGTTTATTTATTAAGCCCGTTAAGCTCAAAACCCTTATTATTTATCAAATAAGGTATAAAAATAATACGAAACTTGTATAAGCATAAAGTTCAAACCTTTATGGTTTTCCCTTATGGTTCGGCACATTAATAAACCCAATAAGCACTTTGGGCTTATTAATAAGCCAAAAATATGAAATAAGCAATTTGGAAAAATAATCCTTTTTGAAAAAATAACCACAACAACACAACTACACTTTCTCTTTATTTCTTTTATAAATTTCGACACACATACACAACCTTTTAAAGGTTGTGTAAATTTTAAAGTTTTGATTTTTACAAAACGATTTGTATAACTAGCTTATTTATGTGACAAGAATCAAGGAAGTACAAGAAAAACGTGAAAAAGATGAACTTACAAAAATGATGGATTTATGATGATGATCAAAGATTACAGAACACCCCAAACGATGTTCTAGATACCCAAATAACTAAATGAGTCATCTCTGAATAATCTTTATCTTCAAAAATCTTGATCAAGATCGAAATATGGATGATATAAAGGGGTGTTTGTGTTCGTCACTTTTTTAAGAGAAGAGGAGAGGAGAGAACAAATTTTTATATGTGAGAAAAATGAAGAGATGAGAATGAATATGGTGCCTTGCACCTAGTCCTTATACACAGACTAAAAAGAGGAATCCTAGGAAATAAAATATCTAGAAGACACCTTACCAAAACTTTACGAAGCGTGTATTGTGTTTGTGTGTAAAACGTGAGCAAGAGGGGGAGGGGAGGGGACTAATTTGATCTCATTTCTTTTAGGGACATGCAAGGTGAAAATATTTGAATTTCTAGATATTTTTCATGCACACAATATCTCACTAGTGATATTTACAATATACGCAAAAACTAAAAACGCGCAATGACTTGACTGGAAAAATGCGGAAATTTAAATATCTCAACAAAACGTAAAAACGCGACATCTGTCAAAAGACTACATTAATTAGCAAGCCGGAATGCTTCCGATAACGATTCTAAGATATACGCGGGTGAACTCCCCGATTAAACGCAAAATTTCATGAAATCATAGAAGTCAAGCTAAAGTACGAAAAAGTCAATGATGACATTTAGAAATTTTTACGGGGTGTGACAAAATGATTGATATTCAAGTCGCCTTTGAGAAAGCATATAATAGTATTAATTGGGGGTATTTACTAAATATAATGAAAAATAGGTTTTGGAGTGAAATGATGCAAGTGGGTAGAGGTATCTTTACGCTCATCCTCAATGTCAATTCTTGTAAACGGGTCTTTAATGAAAGAATTTAGGCTTAAAAGGGGTGTTAGACAAGGTGACCCTCTTTCACCATTCCTATTTAATTTGACGGCGGAGGGGTTAACCGCATTTACTAGTGAAGCTGTGGAAAGAGGCATATTTAGAGGGATTAGGGTAGGGTCGAATTAGGCCATTGTGTCATACCTTCAATATGCGGCTGGCACCATATTTTTTGGGGAATGGAACAAATAAAATGCAAAGTCTTTTATGTGCATTCTTAAGTGTTTCGAGGAAGTCTTAGGGCTACACATAAACTGTAATAAGAGTAGACTTTACGGAATTGGAGTGAATGATTCGGAGTTGGATTGAAAAAATAAGGTTTGGAGTGAAATGGTGCAAGTTTACACTCGTCCTTAATGTCAATTCTTGTAAACGGGTCTCCAATAGAGGAATTTAGGCTTGAAAGAGGTGTTAGACAAGGTGACCCTCTTTCACCATTCTTGTTTATTAGCCTTAGAAATATCAAAGTCAAACAAATAATGTAATGGTCATTATATCAGTTTCGGTCTTTAGGTGATAAGAACTTTGTAAGGTAGGTAATAGTCTAGTCGGGATCTCGGGCTCAGGATTTAATCTAATCTTGTAAACGTTATGGGCCTAAAGCCCAAACCAAAGTTGAGCCTGACCCAGGATAAAAAGCCCTAAGTGTCCAAAGTGAGCTATGAACTATAAATAAACCCTCTTAGCTTGTTAGAAGGGTGTTGGTCTTCATTTTATTAAGTGTTTACCTTCCAAACTCTCCTCCTTCTCTCTACATTCTTTCTCTCTCTAGACCTGCTTTCTCTCACTAAGATTATGCACAATACTTGAAGTATGTTGTAAAATGTATTAGTAAAATAGGATAACACTGTTTAATCTGGCAGCGGAGGGGTTAAACATGATTATTAGTGAAGCAGTAGAAAGAGGCATATTAAGAGGGATTATGGTGGGGTCGAAAAGGTTATTGTGTCACACCTTCAATATGCGAATGACACCATATTTTTTGGTGAATGGAACAAAGAAAATGTGAAGTCTCTTATGTGCATTCTCAAGTGTTTTGAGGATGTCTCCGGGCTACGCATAAACTATAATAAGAGTAGACTTTATGGAATTAGAGTGAATGATTCAGAGTTGGAGGATATAGCGAGATGGATGGGATGCGGCATTGGGGAATTTCCTTTCACGTATTTAGGTTTATCGATTAGTGAAAACATTAGACGAACCAACGCGTGGAAACCCGTTATTGAGAAATTCAAAAATTGTTTAACGGAGTGGAAAGCAAAAATGATGCCATCCGGGGGTCACCTAACATTGGTTAATTCGGTTCTTGGTAGCTTGCCATTTTATTATTTTCAATGTTTTGCGTGCCTTTGAGTGTGATAAAACAACTTAAGAGTGTTAGAAAAATTTCTTTTGAGGTAGGGTGGGTGAGGGTAAAAAACTACCATGGGTTAAATAGGATACGTTAGTAGCCTCATATGGGGTGGGGGTTTAAATATTGGGTTGTTATGGGCAAAAAACATGGCACTTCTAGGAAAATGGTGGTGGGGGTTTAGGAGAGAGGGAAGAAGTTTATGGGTTAGTGTTATAAAGAGTATTTATGGTGATTGCGATGGTTAGTGATAACATTAAATATTTAATACTTTTTCATATCAAATTCCCGCGTTTATTGCCTTGCTATATATCATTTTGGGTAAATTACAATGTTAGTCCCCAAACTCCACCCCTTTTGTGGATTCAGTCCTCTCGTTTTGAAAATCGGTGGAAATGGTCCTAAAAGTTGTCATTTTGGTGCGTGTTTGGTCCCGAGGGATGAATGATCATTAAGTGGCTTTGTTAGTGATTGGTATTTTAGTCTTTTTGTCCAAAACACAATATCACTGTTGGTACATCAAATTCACACCCGTTCTTATCTTTATCAGCACACCCGTTCTTATCTTTATCATGACACCCGTCCTTATCTTTATCATCACACCCTTAACCATATACAACACAAATTCCAAATCAAAGCCCACAATAAAACCAAAAACTCATTCTTATAAATCAAAACCATACACATAGTTTTAATCAAGACCTAGTAATTCAAAAGCTGAAAAATATAAACACCCATAAACCAAACTGCCAACATCATCATAAATCTGTACGTTTGAGTTTGGGTAAAATAAAATCTATTTGTTAGGTCTTGTTTTATGATGATAAGGCTTGGTTAATTTTCGTTGTCTTGATGTTCAACGGTGGTGTGAGAAGGTCAAAAATGGTGGCAATGATTTCCCGGGCTAATGGCGCAGGCAAAAGCTATATGATGATGAGTCAAAGTTATGGTTTTCTGGATTCGGTGGTGATTCTTATTTTGTTTAATCTAAGGCCTGTTGAAAATAACAATGGTTTTCTGGGTATGTTGTATCTAATGACATAGGGAAGGCAATCAACAATAAACACAAAAAGGACAATTGTAGGTAGTAATTGATGGTCATTGGTGGAAATTTTGAAAATGGTAAACAATAGTTGGTTTTTTTAGTGGATAATTGCTCTAGGTTTTATGCTACTAGCTGCAACTGTGTCCTCCAAGAATCATGGTAAAAAAACATGTCTTTTTCCTTCTATTATTCATGTTTATGATTTTGGGTTTTGTATATCTTTGTTTGCTAGTTCAAATTTATGAAAAAAATGTTTCACTTTCTACTTTTAAGGTTAGCTATGTTAGGTTTTAGATCTCCTGCTAGAAATGGAACTCTAATGGTGGTGGTTTTTTGTGTAGGCAATGTTTATTATGTTGTCGAATTGTCGAAACACTTATTTAATGGCTTATGAGCTTATCAACTTGGGCTTATAGCTTGTTGAGCTAAGAAGATCAAGTAGGTAAGCTCATAAACCCTAAAAATTGAACTTATTAGACAAGGGTGTTTGACATCGTGTTTTAGAAATGATTATTTGATTATTGCATGTTCAACTAGGAGAGGGTTAATTTATAGTGTTATGGTATGGAGAAAGTGATATGATTGTATGAGAAACTAAGTTTAAGAGTAGATGAGATGAGATTGATTATAATTATTTGATGATTTACATGGGAGTTACTTGTAAATCCTTAAAAGATTATAATTTGTCAAAATATCAGACATCATTATTGCAAGGTAACATTTTAACGAATAATTTTGATACTAGTAAAATAAAAATGAAATAGCATTGTTGCTTTAAACAGCACCATTGGCCTATAATATGTTTTTAATGTTCGTATGATACTCTGGGGATCCTTAGCTGATACAATCCTCCTGCAATGCAATAAAAAAAGGTCTCTTGCTGGGAATCATTAACTGAGTCTCAAATCAAGAAGTATCAAGTACCCAACATCTATGAAATTTGTGGCTTATATAACTCACTTTGAGATGGTACAAAACATGGAGGACATATCTTGGGATGTCTCGCCTTTAGCTGCTGCAATCTGATTGCTGTTAGTTAGTGTCACCCGTCTCTCAACAATGTGGTATTTCATTAATCTTGGCCAGTAACCACTTGCATGACTAGTAGTGCTTGATGCTTGACATCTCGAGACTTTGTAGAGCGGCCATGATTCAGAAGTAAATCGTGGAAAACAAATCGAAAAAAATGAGAAGTTGAGAACAATATAGATATTGATAACTTATAGGAAAATTGTTGCTCGACTGAGGGTTTTTAATGTACGGGCCCTTAGTTGTATAATTGGTTATACATCTTGCTTTATGAAATATCACGTAGACGTGCAATAGTAAATGATGGTCATTAGGATTACATCTCAATTATGTTTCATTACAAATACTTCAAGTTCCTATTATACAATTTAAACAGAGTCCCTATTATACATTTCTCATATGAATTCATGAATCTGTTAGTGTTACAGATGTTTAAGCTAGAAGATGTCGCTATGGGTATCTGGATTGCAGATCTGAAAAAGAATGGTTTAGAAGTAAGGTATGATCAGGAAGGAGTCTATAACGAAGGTTGCAAAGATGGTTATGTCATTCCACACTAGCAGTGACCTAAAGAGATTCTCTGTCTATGGTAGAATCTTCAAGAAGGTAACCGAGCTTTTTGTTTCGGAAATTAACACATTGAATATAATACCGCTCTGCAGAGACGAGTTCGAGTAGAGGACGATGTCATATTCTGCTCCTGCAGCTCGACATCGGGTTCTTCGATCTCATGTTTGTGGTAGATATTGCCATTGTAGGTAAGATTATTGGATAGATTTTTATGCACTGTTAGTACTGATAAACATGATATCCTAAATTTATATGTTCTTATATATTAGTGGAAGATAGTACGACATGGATCTGTAGCGGGTGTGGTGGTGTTGGTAACTCCTCGTCATCTTCGTTCGAGATACTCATCGTTGGGATCAGACCTTTGTTGCTCTCCGAAAAAAATATATATATGTTTCTCATGTGATCTTCAAGTAGTTTGTATGGATCTTGATATAATATATACATATGTTTCTCATGTGATCTTGAAGTAGTTTGTATGGATCTTGATATAATATATACATATGTGTTGATTACAGCTCCAATGCCAACGGATGCAGGCAAGAACAGAAACTAGCACGATATCACAATTCACATGAAAATCGATTGAGTTTTACATCTCCACCACGAGTTCATATATGTGTTTCGATAATTCTTGTTGTAGGTTTTCTTATTTTATCTTCCTTGATGGTCGAATGATTAGTCATAACTCGAAGGAAACATTCAGTTGTTTGTTGTGAAAATTTGTTAATGTAATTTGTAAATGGTTATGTTCTCCTTCATTATTTGTTAATATTAATGAAATAATGTTTGTGAGTAAATTTTAGTAGCCATTGTAACTGTTTCTTTTCTTATGTAATTTGTTTACAGTTTGTTTTGGGGCATCAAAAAGCTAAATCTTTAGTCAAAAGTTTGAGATATATTCTGATGTGTTTAAAGAGAGTCAAAATAAGGTTGTTTGATGTCGAACAGGGTATTAAAAATATAACATGGTATATAATATAGTTGAATTTAATGGTTTAAGATAAAAAAAAGTAATATTAAAGTAATTGGAATATGGAAAAAAAATTATGAGACCAATGATGCAAATGGAAAATGATAAAAAAAACCAACAGCAAAAGCACCCGTTGAAATTTTTGAGTCAGGTATCAAAGTTGAAAAAACAAAACGGGTAAATGTTTGGTAGCAAAAAGTATGGATACATGGACAATTAAATGAAAAAAGACAACAAAATGTATTAGGGACCAACGGTATAATAAGAAAAGACAAAAAAGCACAGTAAAAGTTATCATTTTGAGTTTTGAGCCAGGGACCAATGGTGAAATAATGAATTTTTTTTGAAATTACTAAAATGCCCATCGTTGAGAAGTCAAACTAACACCCGTTACGTATAACGGGGCTCGAGGGACCAAACGGGTAAGAACAGTGACAAAAAGGACTAACGACATCGACCCCCGTTATCTAGGGACTGAATCCGTAATCGGGCCTAACCTTAGGGACCAACAGTGTAACTTACCCTATCATTTTTATAAGAATTCGATACTTAATTTATTTATTTTGCAAATTTAGGTAATTAGAGGCATTGGAACGGAATAAGGCGAGAAATGGTCAAAAATAGTACCAATACTAATTTATTTAGTAGAGGTACTAAAATCTGTTGAATGGCTATTATATTCCTCTAGGAAGCTGCTTAGGAGCCAAATGAAGAATAGTACCACTACTATATTATTTAGTAGGGTTACTATATTTTTAAAGTGAGAATTCAAAGAAGTACAAGCTTAGAAGACATCACGGCATAAAGCCCCGCAGGAGTAACGCCATAATCAATTATTTATTATGAACATTTGGTGCTGACGAGGCATTATAGTGCAACGTCCCACAGGAGTTACGCCATAAAATAGTATTATGGAAAAGATATTTATGCTGACTAAGGGTTACGGCGTAAAAGGACGATTTAATTACGCCGTAAAATATTTTTACACTACAAGATAAAATGCTGCTTCAGAAAGATTACGGCGTAACGTGGTCGATGCTGTTACGTTGTAATGATGAGTCATCACAAGGACCGAAAGTGCATAATTACTACTAAGTTTCAAGGACTTAATTATTTATTTCAATTACAATGAGGGTCTAGAGTTGCCAACATCCCAAACTTGGCATTTACTATATATATGATATCAATTGATATCATATCTCATTTTGACATTCGGTGGAGTAAGCCGACCAAAAAGAAAAGAAGGAAAAAAGGAGTTCAAGCAGCAGGTGTAGGGTAAACCTTTCAGGATTTGCCATAGCATTCGACTAGGGGATCGATAGCACTCAATTGGCACAACTTGTATTCGTACATCAACTTATTATGGTCAATTTAATTTAATAGTTATTTTGATTTATTTTGATCTAGCAATTTAATTTGTTGATGTCATGATTATTTGTTATGTTTTATTGTTTGTTATTCGGCGTTTAATTTATTAATAATCCTTGTGATTATTGATTTATGATCTTATTGTTTTGTTGCATCCTTTACTAATTTATGTAGTGCGTTTAAGTGATCCTTGTGCCCTTAGTAAGTATTAAGTTGAGGCTGTGAGAACTCTTGGTGTATCGTGACATTCGACACCAAGTGATTTCAATTCTCTAAATTGAAGGACCAATCTTCATTAGTGGGTTGAACAAGGATCCCTTAACATTAATACTCGCTTAGGAGTGCAAGCTAATATGGAGTCCACCTGTTAGAATTAAGCGTATCTCGTAAGCTAAAAGGAAATCTTAATGACTGTAGACTAAGAATAGGTTAATTATCCTTGTGAGTCCATTCCACTCAGTATATATAGATTAGGTTTCACATAAGATCATTATTAAATGTGTCCATCCTTCCTAATTGTCTGCCACTATACCATTTCCCTTTTTGACAAGCAAGGTTTACCACCAAACAGTCCAAATAATTCTACTAAAACTTAACCATGCTTTCTTTACTGCTTTCTTAGGTAGATTAATAAACCAATTAGACGATTAGAGACACAAACCATTTTTTAGGTCGACACCCGTACTTACCAATCACTACACTATACACGATAGGGTACACTACTCTTTAGTGCGTAGGAATAGTCGAGGTAGTTAGGGTTTTATAAATGTAAAACCTGACGTAGTTTTTATTTAAAAGAAATTACGCATCAAATTTTTGGCGCCGTTGCTGGGGAACATTTTTTTGTAGTTTTTGATTGTTTGATTGATATATATGTGTTTGTTTGTGCTTGTGTGTGCTTGAACCTTCTATTCTTCTCCTATTTATGTGTTCTTGTTTGTTTGTGTGAATTAAATAAAAAATGCGTCACAGGCTTGGTTATGGCGTGACTTGGTAGTGCTTGTTGCGGCATATTGTGGTAACAAGTTTTGAGACACCAAAAATAGTTTAGGCATTGCTTGAACCTTAAAATTTTATTCCTAAGTCATGTAATTGCCATTAATGTATGCTCCTCTGTTTGCTTAGTTTTATTACACATTTAATGCACTGGTTTGTTAGTGTGCAGGATGAGCAATTATTTACAGGTTGAGGAGACATGTGGATTGGACATTTGTGGAGATGTCCAATTAAGCCTGTGATGGGGAATTGAGTCTAACTTAAAGACTCGGTTCAAAAGAAAAGTGCTACTTGAGAGACAACCCGACCTATCCTTTAGTTTAGCTTATTTCAATTTTTGAATTTTATTTAGTTTGTATGTTTTCACTTGTTTTTGCAGGTTCAGCAACAAGGAGGGTAAAATCGAGACCAGCTCGACCCGTAATTGTGTGGTAAATGTAGCTGTTGTAACAGCAGTTACGGTGTAATACCTAAGGTTACGCCGTAACCACATCAATTACGGCGTAAACCTTTCCATGGTTACGCCGTAACAACTATACTAAAATTTTCAAAATTACCACTCAATTACGGTGTAACCACCGGGGTTATGTCATAACCTCTTTCTGAAAATCTAAAAATTCAAGTTTTTAAACAATTCTAAACCATGTACAAGTAAATGAACTTTGTGGGTATGTTCTCTGGAAACCCTCATGAGACTTCCTCGTCCACTTGGGCCACCAAGTGGTTTAAAAGGCTTGTTGCATACGCTAACTACAACCGTGATTCCTACGAAAGTGAGTCAGGTTTTGTATAGTTTTGTATATTCTATGCTATGATGCTTTTTATCTAGGTTTATGCTTTTGGTATTAGTATTTCTAGCAGCTGTACAGGTAATGCACATAATGAGATGCCAGGATACTAATCAAGCTGCAAGGAAGCATCTCAAATCGGTCTAGTCAGATGCTTTACAGGATGAAGAAGTCGCCTGTGATGGTGGATGTTACTCGAGGAAGCATACTTGGAGCATGGCTTAGAGCATGATGTCTCTTCATCATACTGAACAAATCCAGAGGAGTAATCCGTTCCATTTCTAACCCTTCCTATTTCAATTTTATATACTTAAGTTTGACTCAAGTAGGGGAAGGGATTAGAAATAAACACCCATTTGATTATATTTGCCTTTATTTTTCTAGTTTATTTTGAAAAATGTTTCATTAATAAAATTTTAACATATTTTTCATTACTTAACTAGTTAAGACTATACTGAGCATACTCTGCCTTATATTTCCATTGTGTGAGGATAAGCCTTTTCGTTTTCCCCTTATACATAATCCAATAAAAATAAGTGTGTCGGTGGTTGTAGTAGACTTTAGAACTTGGCACGATATATCTTTTCGAGACCACCATAATGAGCATTGCACCTAGCGTAATCGGTGTAGCTGTAATAAAAGGAAAATTTTAGGATTATCCCTAAATAGCCCATATATGTTTTGTGTATATTGACTTTTCACACTGATTAGTCAATCCCCCTGTAAAACCCTTTGTTGCACTCATCTTTAGTGCAAGATACCCCTAGTACAACATGTTGAGCCTTCCCTTTCATTTTGTAACCCATTATATGTTGTTTTGTCACACCTTTCACCTAGCCTACCATGTAGTTCTTTAGTCCATGATCGAGGAGTTGCTGGTTAATTTTGGTTTCACTGGTAAAAGTCACTGGTTAGGATAGAGGGTATTTGAAGAAAAGACGGGCTTTAAAGATAGTTGATCTCAAGTGGGGGATGCTCATGTATATATGTGTCTGTATAGAGATTTAATTGTATCCTTTTCTTGCATCAAAAAAATAGAATAAAGAGGATGCAAGCAAGTGTTTATTAGTTTGTAACAACTGATCATCATTATAAATCAGCTCTTATATCGTATTGTGGTAGTATTTCCACCTTGTCAAGCTGGCGATGATTCTATCTTTATAAATGAGTCATCTTATAAACCCGTGACATTTCTATCTCTACTTTCTATTATAAGTCTATATGTATAATGAGGGCATTGTACATCTCAAGTGGGGGAAGGGAGATATAAATGAGGTATTTGGTGAGATTATGTGCTAAATTGGCTCAAAATTTTAAAAATTTTTAACACATAATTTTTGTTCATTGATGATGAAGGCCGAGTTAATGCGACTTTCTTGCCTAAGTTATGGAGATTATGAGGCAATACATTATATTTCATACGCATTAACTCGTGTATTATAAAGACCCGTTGACTCTTGACCCTCGTTTTTACCTTATGGGATTTGAATACAACCAGGTGACAGGGATATTATGGACTTAGGAAACTATTTGTTTTGTATTTTTATTTAGAAATAATTAAATGTGCATCCTATGTCTTTATCCTACCCTATATCATTCTCCTAACCCTTGGTTTTACTCGAATGAGGGAATTAAATGGAATCATACATGTCTATTCCGTCGTTACAAATGTGTATGTGTGGTTTTATCGCCTTTGTTGGTGTAACGCTTTTGGTTAAAATTGTATTAAAAGAATGATTTACCCCGTAAGCCTTTGTGTTGTGTCAACCCATTTGCCTTTTTAAATAGTTACATCTAGACTCTAGTCGTGGAGATTAGTATTTTGCTAAGCTTATGATAGAATACTCGCCATGATTGAGTAGTTGAGTGATCATAAAAAATGAAACAAATAGATTAGTAAGAGTATGAGTGTGATTAGTTTTTCCTGTTTGCGAGGTGCTCGGTTTGGAATTTTCTAGCATAGGTAATTTTTAAATTCATATCTTCCTGGATAACTAGAGAGATATCTTTTTGAGAATTATTTAAAAGGTTCTACTTAAGGGTAAGTAGAAGTCAAGTGGGGGGATATTTGATAACATCAAATATTTAATACTTTTTCATATCAAATTCTTGCATTTATTGCCTTGCTTTATATCATTTTTATATGAATTCGATACATAATAAATTTATTTTGCGAATTCAGGTAATTAGAGTCATTGGAACGGAATAAGGTGAGAAATGGCCAAAAATAGTACCAATACTAATTTATTTAGTAGAGGTGCTAAAATATGTTGAAGGGCTACTATGGTTCTCTAGGAAGCTGCTTAAGAGTCAAATGAAGAATAGTACCACTACTATATTATTTAGTAGGGTTACTATATTTTTAAAGTGAGAATTCAAAGAAGTACAAGCTTAGAAGACATCACAGCGTAACGTCCCGCAGGAGTTACGCTGTAATCAATTATTTATAACAAAGATTTGGTGTTGACGACGCATTACGGCGTAACGTCCCGCAGGATTTACGCCGTAAAATAGTATTATGGAAAAGATATTTATGTTCACTAAGGGTTACGGCGTAACTGGACGATTAAATTACGACGTAAAATATTTTCACTACAAGATAAAATGCCGCGTCAGAAAGATTACGGCGTAATGTGATCGATGCTGTTAAGCCGTAATGATGAGTCATCACAAGGACCGAAAGTGCATAATTACTACTAAGTTTTAAGGACTTAATTATTTATCTCAACTACAATGAGGGACTAGAGTTGCCAACATCCCAAACTTGGCATTTACTATATATATGATATCAATTGATATCATATCTCATTCTGACATTCGATGGAGTAAGCCGACCAAAAAGAAAAGAAGGAAAAAGGAGTTCGAGCAGCAGGTGTAGGGAAAACCCTTCGAGGTTTGCCATGACGTTCGATTAGGGGATTGATAGCACTCAATAGGCACAACTTGTATTCGTACATCAACTTATTATGGTCAATTTAATTTAATAATTATTTTGATTTATTTGGTTCTAGCAATTTAATTTGTTGATGTCATGATTATTTGTTATGTTTTATTGTTTGTTATTCGGCGTTTAATTTATTAATAATCCTTGTGATTATTGATTTATGATCTTATCGTTTTATTGCATCCTTTATTAATATATGTAGTGCGTTTAAGTGATCCTTGTGCCCTTAGTACGTATTAAGTTGAGGTTGTGAGAACTCTTGGTGTATCGTGACTTTCGACACCAAGTGATTTCTATTCTCCAAATTGAAGGACCAATCTTCATTGGTGGTTCGACCAAGGATCCCTTAACATTAATACTAGGTTAGGGGTGCAAGGTAATATGGAGACCACCTGTTAGAATTAAGCGTATCATGTAAGCTAATAGGAAATCTTAATGACTGTAGACTGAGAATAGGTTAATTCTCCTTGTGAGTCCATTCCACTTAGTAAATATAGGTTAGTTTTCAAATACAAAATTAGACCTAATGAATGTAAGACCCCTTCTAAGGTTGCGATTAAAACATTTCACATAAGATCATTATTAAATGTGTCCATCCTTCCGAGTTGTCTGCTACTATACCATTTCCCTTTTCGACAAGCAAGGCTTACCACCAAACAGTCCATAGTAATTTCAAATATTCAAAAATATTTTATTTCCTGCTTTCTTAGGTAGAATAATAAAATCAATTAGACGATTAGAGATACAACCCGTTCTTTAGGTCGACACCCGTACTTACCGATCACTACACTATACACGATACGATACACTACTCTTTAGTGCGTAGGAATAGTCGAGGTAGTTAGGGTTTTATAAATGTAAAACCGGATGTAATTTTTATTTAAAAGAAATTAAGCATCAGTTAGGTGATATTAAGGAGGTGGGTGCAAATCAAAGGGGGATGGGGGGTGTGATATAATTAAAATAGGTAAGGAGTTTGATGGTTTACGAATAGAATTCTCATCTTCTTTTGAAGGAGTGGTAGGAAATGGTGGAGATATTAGATTTTAGATAGGTGGGTTGGTAATACAATGTTATGCAATAGATTTCCTAGGTTATATCATTTAGATAGACGAAAGGAGGGTTGTGTGGCAGACAAAGGGTCTTGGGTGAATAATGGTTGGCATTGGGAATGAGATTAGGTGAGGAATATTAGAGGTAGGGTATGTAATGAGTTTGAAGAATTATTAGGTGTTTTGCAAAATATTTATTTTCATTGATTGTAGGGATAAATGGAAATGGACGCTAAATGGAGATGGGAATTTTTTGGTCAAAGATCTTTCAAGAATAGTCGAGGAGAAGATTCTAGATGTGGAAACAAACAGTCAACAAATGATATGGAACAAGTTGTTACCTAAAAAGGTAAAGATTTTCGTGTGGAGAGTTTTGAAAGGGAGAATACCGGTTCGTGAGGAGCTTGATAAAAGAGGAATTGATTTAGATTCAGTTCTTTTTCCATGTTGTAATAGTGTGGTGGAATCATGTGCTCATAGCTTGGTTCTTTATGATCTAGCTAGGGGTGTCTGGGAAAAGATTTATTTGGTGGAAGGTCGAGAAATTATTTTTAGCTAGCGGGAGAGTTAATGTTCCTAATCTCTCATCTCGGTTTTGTCAAGCGGTTATTTGTATAATCGATTATTACATATGGAAAGAAAGTAATGCTCATGTGTTTGGTAAGAAAATTTTGTCTGTTAACAAAACCATTCAAGACATTCAACTAAAGAGCTAAGAGTGGATAGCGAGAAGAACAAAAAATCAAAAAGTATTAGATTGGCAGCAATGGTTTCGAGATCCCATAAACTTTCGATATCAAGATAACATGAGGTAACTGTGTTTGCGACATCGGCAATGTTTTGCAACAGTGTCTTATAGTGTGTTTGGTTTAGGTTCTATAGGTCCTTGTTATTTGTATAAGCTAATGCAATTATACCAGTGCTCTAATGTGTGATTGGCTTACAATACAAGGTCCTATAATTGTTTTCAAATATGGGCCTAATCCAAATTTCGCACATCAAGATCATGTTCTTTCGTGTGGATACATATGATTAGTGTTTTGAGTATGGGGTTCAACACTTTTTTATATTGTGTTTGTATGGCTACTGATATGATAGTTTTCTTATGTATGTTTTTGATTCCTTTGTATTTGTTGGGCCAAAAATATTTGAACATAAAATAACCTTACTAATAAAGAAGTCAGTGAGTGTTGTACAAAGCTCAATCAACAATGACAAGCTTCAAGGACGTTGAAAACCAACTAAAGAAACACTTTACCTCACTGATGCGGTGTCAATAAGTAAAGTACCTGAGCTACAAACAACAACAGAGTCGTTAAGATCTGACAAATTTCTCCTTGACTCTGAAACACTATCTCTATAGAAACAAACATGAAGTATGAGTTGGAACTTCAACCCACTAAGAAAGGAAAAAGCAAAAGAAATTTTTGCTTAAAGTCAAACAAGTACGAAAATGGTTGCTAAAGTACATAGGAAAAGTAAAGCTACACATTGAAGCATTAAAAAGAATATGTACTATTCTAGCAAACACCTAACCTACTACATGTGACTTCACTCTTATATATACATATATATATATATATATATATATATATATATATATATATATATATATATATATATATATACATACACACACACACACACATGTTTGTAATAGAGATAGTTAGTGATTTTAAACAAAAATAATACAATGTATTAGAGTTGATAGGATCCTCCTCTCATTGAAGTATAAGCTTAGCTTTGGTTCATGAGAGTTTTATCTGTCATTCAATCGGGATAGTGTTCGGCAACTATCTCTTGTAAATCTTTGATTCATTTTCAATAAGACTTATAAACATTGATAAGTACAAATTGTGTTATTAGTTGTCAAATGGGTATTGAGTAAAGCTTTTTCTTATCTTCTTAACATATTTATGTTTTACTCAAACTTTTGGACCTACAAGTAGTATCAAGAACAGGTGGATTATTCTCAAACTTCAGTGTAAAAGCTTCAAAAGTTGCTACAAATGTTGCAACTTTTGAGGGGAAGAAATACACTAATATTGACTAAAAGCCAAAACGATTTAAAATAAATCAAGTTCAAACAAACTGAAGACAAAAACATCCTTACCCACAAGAAAAAGCAAAAAAACTCATTATCACACTTTGACAACTCAAGTTAGTAACCGTTAGTGTTGTTAAATGTCCTTGTCCTATTTTACTTGTGTCAAGTTCATTTTACGTTTAGTTGGGTCATTTTGTGCATAAGTTTCTATTTTTAGGAACCCTAGTTTACGAACGTGCCTTTGACCTACGATTTTAGGAAAAAGTCATAACGGTCAACGATACGCTAAAACGAAGTTTGGTAAGCATTTATACCATTGGATAAACTAAGTTTAACTAACTAAAACACATTTCATGAGGCACCATATTTTAGTTTAACTTTCTTTTTCATACCACAACACTATAAATTACATTTAATACTTATACCTTACTTTTACGTTTTATTTATACAACAAATATACATACATAATATTTAAATAAAACTCTTTTTTTATATTACCCCCCCTAGAACCACTAAAACCACTTACACACTTCAAAGTATTCTCGTGCCATAATCATCACACTTTATTTTCAATACACACTCTTCCTCTCTCTCTCAAAACACATAGCTCACTTCTCTTAAGGTTTTCAAAATATTTTTCTTTCCTTTCTCTCTTGTTGAATCCTGCCACTATCACACCTTACACAACCCATACAAAATTCTAGATTAAACTCAAAATTTGTATACACAAAGGTAGCCGTGTTAATCCATAACAAGTTTCTTGGCTTTGTTGTCACTCAAACACACCTTTAAAAGTGCAAGATTATCTCAACATACAAAGTGTTCATACTTTTTATTGGTGTTTTCTAAGGTAAAATCTAAGTGCAAGATGACCTATGTCTATCTTGCACCCAAAACAGCCAAAATCAGATTTATACATACTTTTATGTTCATTTTTTTCTCATAAAATATAGAATGAATATGCTACTTAGTTTGACACATAAATATTTTCTTGATATAATTATAAAAATGGTTTAGGACTTTAATTGGTGTTCTTGAGGCGTAATGATAAACTAGTAAGCTAAAACAAGCATAAAATAACGATTTATGACTAGATGATGCATGTTTTGTACATGCATCAAATAGGATTAAAGTGAATAACCTAGGAGTTTCGCATAAAAATGATGTTAAGATATGTCTAAAATAAGTTTGGGGTTTGTTAGGGTCGTTTGAATATGTTTGGGTACAAGTGTTGCATGAAAGATTTAGTTAAAAACCCTAAATAATGGTTGATTAAAAATGAGGGTCAACTTCTTTGGACCATAACTTGGTCATAAAAGAGCTTTTTGAGTGATTATTAATCCTAAAAATAAGTTATTTGAAAGACCTTTCCAACCAGGTAAAAAAATATCATTCCATTTGGTCATTCAAACTGGTTACACAAACTCAGGTGTCAAAAACTGTCTTTGAAACTCAGCAAACTCTAATCATTTTATTTTATGCATAACTTGGTCTCAGTGTTAGATATATGTTTTAGCTACAAAACCCATTAGCTTTGCATTTAAAAACCAAATAATGAACATTTTATGATCGAAATGAGAAGAAGTGTTAATACAATCCCATTTCCAGTTTTGGTTAAGCAACTTGTTTTGGGTATAAATCTTTCATACATGCTTGTTGAGGTCTAAAAATAATCACGGAAGTAATTTGGGATATAAATTACATGCCACGCGAAACCTAAAAACCAGATTTACTGTTAACCTGATTTTATCATTGTTGCAAGTCGAGGTGTATAGAACTGACCAAAAGTTTTATGGTGATCATTTGGGCATGTTAACCACTTAAGAAAAATTTATTAAAATTCTTAGAGACACCTGAGACATCATATTAAGACATGTCAGAAGGACAAAAATTATAAATATCATTAACTTAGTAAAATGGGCACCCGAGCGGGCTATAAAATCCGGATAGATTTAGTGATTTTACGTAAATAGTCAAAAGTAGTACACAACATGTAAATTAAATAAAAGGCTTAGTAAATAGAATTTTATCGAGTCCGAGCATATCGTTGGAGTCTAAATAGAAACCTTTTTACCATTATTGGTCGTATCTAGAAGGTACGTGCGAGTCAGGTACCGTGCTTTCCGTTTCTTTGAGCCGTTTCCATCCGTTATTCTCATATAAGGTGAGTATTCACGGACCCATATTTTCATCGTTTTTACATGTTTTATGATGTAATGCATGATTTGTACTTTATAAAATGATTGGTTGCGTGTTTTCTTATTTGGACTATTTTTAACATGTGTTTCGATACAAATGAGACTACTTTGCAATTGTGTCATGTTTATAAAAACTTTGACTTGTCTTTTATCTAAATTTTCAATTGTGTCATGTTTATAAAAACTTTGACATAATTATTTGTGCTTAAAAATATATCTATTTATATATATATATATATATATATATATATATATATATATATATATAAGGGATATAATGAGAAGGATAGGAAGTTATGAGATCGCGCCATGTGTCCCATCTCACCCTCTCCTTTTTTATAACTGCAAGAGTGTCTTTGTCATTTTACCTTTATTTATTTAATATCTATTTTTTGTATCGTCTCTCACACATAATTAAATACACAAACAATAACATAAACACATATTAAAATTCAAAAAAATCCAAAAGTTTAAAAAAAATCCGAAAATTTTTAAAAAATTATTTCGAAAATTTAAAATTTTTTTCGAAAAAATCGATATTTTTTGAAAATTCAAAAAAAAAGTTGGAAAATTTGAAGAAAAGTTTGAAAAATTTGAAAATTTGAAAAAAATTAAAAAATTAAAAAATTTGAAAAAAAATCGATGTTTTTTTTAGATTTAGAAAAAAGGTTCAAAAATTTGAAAAAAAAGTTCGAAAATATGAAAAAAAGTTCGAAAATAGAAAAAAAATTCGAAAAGTTGAAAAAAATCGATATTTTTCAATTCGATTATTTGAAAAAAAGTTTAAAATTTTGAAAAACAAATCGATATTTTTTTTAAGATTTGAAAAAAGTTCAAAAATTTGAAAAAAAATCGAATATTTGGAAAAAATTCGTCAATTTGAAAAAATCGTTATTTTTCAAATCGAAAATTTGAAAAAAAGTTCAAAAATTTATAAATTTTGAAAAAAACATTTCGGAATTTTTTTTTTGAAAAATTTCCGAAAATTTTCAATTTTTTTTGAATATTTAAAAGAAAAATCCGAAAATTTAAATAACAAATTTTTCCGAAATTTTTTTTTCGAATTTTTCTCCAAAAATTTTTTTTAAAAAAAATTTCCGAAATTTTTCCCCCGAAAATTTCTTTTCACAAACTTTTTTTTCAACCTTTTTTCGATAAGTATGCATTTTAGTGCATATGTTTGAGGTAATTAGGGCATCCGTTTGAGTAAAAGGTTGTACTAAATTATAAATTGTGATACACTTATTTTGAATTTTACTTGGTGTATCACATTGTATATAACTAGTGCATCATAGTATGTATATAACTAGTGCATCATACTTTAAATAGTGATGTAGTAGCAAATAACTATGATGCAGAAAAACCAACATTCTGATGCAATGGATATTAAATCAATACTTATAATACATGTTTTCAGTTGTAAAACATATAACATTTATTACTAAAATCAATTTAATAGTGTCTCATTATTCATGCAGTAACTTTTTTAACTGTGATGTACTTACTTTTTTAACTGTAATGCATTAACAAAATACGTTGTTATGCGGTAACATTTTTAACTGAGATGTACTATATTTTTTTAACTATAATGCACTAACAAAAAACATTGTGATGCAGTAACCTTTTAAACTGAGATGTACTAACTTTTTAACTATAATGCACTAACAAAATACATTGTGATGCAGTAATATTTTTTACTAATATGTACTAACTTTTTTAACTGTAATGCACTAACAAATTACATTGTGATGCAGTAACTTTTTTAACTGAGATGTACTAACTTTTTTAAATGTAATGCACTAACAAAATACATTGTGATGTAGTAACCTTTTAAACTGAGATGTACTAACTTTTTAACTGTAATGCACTAACAAAATACATTGTGATGCAGTAACATTTTTAAGTGGGATGTACTAACTTTTTTAACTGTAATGCACTAACAAAATACATTGTGATGCAGTAACTTTTTAACCGAGATGTACTAACTTTTTTACTGTAACGCACTAACAAAATACATTGTGAAGTAGTAACTTTTTTTAACTTAGATGTGCTAACTTTTTTAACTATAATGCACTAACAAAATACATTGTGATGCAGTAATTTTTTTAACTGAGATGTACTAACTTTTTTAACTTTAATGCACTAACAAAACATATTGTGATGTAGTAACTTTTTAACAGTGATGTACAATTTTTTTTAACTGTAATGCACTAACAAAATAAATTGTGATGCAGTAACTTTTTTTAACTGAGATGTACTTACTTTTTTAACTCTAATGCACTAACAAAATACGTTGTGATACGGTAATATTTTTAACTGAGACGTACTAACTTTTTTAAATGTAATGCACTAACAAAATACACTATGATGCAATAACCTTTTAAACTGAGATGTACTAACTTTTTAACTGTAATGCACTAACAAAATACATTGTGATGCAGTAACTTTTTAACTGAGATGTACTAACTTTTTTAACTGTAATGCACTAACAAAATATATTGTGATGCAGTAACTTTTTTAACTCACATGTACTTACTTTTTTAACTGTAATGCACTAATAAAATACATTGTGATACAGTAACTTTTTTAACTGTGATGTACTTACTTTTTTTACTGTAATGCACTAACAAAATACAATGTGATGCAGTAACTTTTTTAACTGAGATGTACTAACTTTTTTAGCTATAATGCACTAACAAAATATATTATGATGCAGTAACATTTTTAACTGAGATGTACTAAATTTTTTAAATGTAATGCACTAACAAAATACATTTTGATGCAGTAACATTTTTAACTGAGATGTACTAATTTTCAAATTTTCGAACTTTTTTTAAAATTTTCGTTTGGAAAATATCGGTTTTTTTTGAAAATTTTGAAATTTTTCCAAATTTTTAATTTTTTTTCAAAATTTTAAACTTTTTTCAAATTTTCAAAAAAAAAATCGATTTTTTTTCAAATTTTCAAACTTTTTTTCAAATAATCGAATTGAAAAATATCGATATTTTTTTTCAACTTTTCAAACTTTTTTCCAATTTTCAAACTTTTTTTCATATTTTCGAACTTTTTTTTCAAGTTTTTGAACCTTTTTTCAAAATTTCAAAAAACATCGATTTTTTTTTTCAAATTTTCGAAATTTTATTCAAAATTTTCCAACTTTTTTTCGAATTTTCAAAAAATATCGATTTTTTAGAAAAACAATTTGTCAAATTTTCTATTTTTTTTTCTAATTTTCGAAAAAAATTTCAAATTTGCGAATTTTCGGAAAAAAAAATTTTTGAAATTTTTTTAAAATTTTTTAAATTTTTTTAAACTTTTGGATTATTTTTGAATTTTAATATGTGTGTGAAATTTTTTTATATGTACTTACTTTTTTAACTGAAATGCACTAACAAAATACGCTGTGATGCAGTAACATTTTTAACTGAGATGTATTATCTTTTTTAACTATAATACACTAACAAAAAACATTGTGATGCAGTAACCTTTTAAACTGAGATGTACTAACTTTTTAACTGTAATGCACTAACAAAAAACATTGTGATGCAGTAACCTTTTAAACTGAGATGTACTAACTTTTTAACTGTAATGCACTAACAAAATACATTGTGAAGCAGTAATATTTTTTACTGAGATATACTAACTTTTTTAACTGTATTGTACTAACAAAATACATTGTGATGCAGTAACTTTTTAACTGAGATATACTAACTTTTTTTACTGTAATGCACTAACAAAATACATTGTGATACAGTAACTTTTTTAACTGAGATGTACTAACCATTTTAACTGTAATGCACTAACAAAATACAATGTGATGTATTAACTTTTTAACTGTGATGTACAATTTTTTTAACTGTAATGCACTAACAAAATATATTATGATGCAGTAACATTTTTAACTAAGATGTACAAACTTTTTTTAAATGTAATGCACTAACAAAATACATTTTGGTGCAGTAACATTTTAAAATGAGATGTACTAATTTTCAAATTTTAGAAATTTTTTTCAAATTTTCAAAAATTTTCCAAATTTTCGATTTTTTTTCAAGTTTTTGAACTTTTTTGAAATTTTCAAAAAAAAAATATCGATTTGTTTTTCAAATAATCAAATTGAAAAATATCGATATTTTTTTCCAAATTTTCAAACTTTTTTCCAATTTTCAAAATTTTTTCAAATTTTTGAAATTTTTTTCAAAATTTTCTAACTTTTTTTTCAAATTTTCCAACTTTTTTTTCGAATTTTCAAAAAATATCGATTTTTTGGAAAAAAAAATTTCAAAAAATTTAAAAAAAAAATTTTGGAAATCTTTTTTAAAATTTTTTTATTTTTTTTAAACTTTCGGATTTTTTCTGAATTTTAATATGTGTGTGAAACGGTTATAGATTATGTGTAAGAGACGATATAAATATATATATATATATTAAATAAATAATGTAAAAGGACAAAAACACCCTTGCAATTATTAAAAAAGGAGAGGGTGAGATGGGACACATGGCGCGATCTTATGACTTCCTAGCCTTTTTATTTTATGGGCCTTTTCATTGTATCCCCTTCTGAATTTTAATATGTGTGTGAAACGGTTATAAATTATGTGAATGTTACTAACAAAATACATTATGAGTCAGTAACTATTTAACTGAATTGTACTAATTTTATTTACTGAAAGCAACTAATAAAACACAAGTGGTGATGCAGTAACTTTTTTTAACTGACATGTAACTAACTTTTTTAGCTTTAATTGCACTAACAAAATATATTATGATTTTGTAACATTTTAACCGAGATGTACTAATTTTTTAAATGTAATGCACTAAACAAAAATACAATTTGATGCATAACAATTTTAACTGAGAATGTACTAATTTTCAAATTTTCGATTTGAAAAGTATCGGTTTTTTCAAATTTTTGAAATTTTTCCAAATTTTCGATTTTTTTTTCAAATTTTCAAAAAAAAAATATCGATTTGTTTTTCAAATTTTTAAACTTTTTTTCAAATAATCGAATTGAAAAGTATCGATATTTTTTTTTCAACTTTTCAAACTTTTTTCCAATTTTCGAATTTTTTTCATTATTTTCGAACTTTTTTTCAAGTTTTTGATCCTTTTTTCAAAATCTCAAAAAAACATCGATTTTTTTTGTCAAATTTTCGAAATTTTTTAACTGAGTTGTACTAACCTTTTATTTATTTATTGTAATGCACTAACAAAATACATTGTGATGCAGTAACTTTTTTAACTGAGATGTACTAACTTTTTTAACTGTAATGCACTAACAAAATACAATATGATGTATTAACTTTTTAACTGTGATGTACGATTTTTTTAACTGTAATGCACTAACAAAATATATTATGATGCAGTAACATTTTTAACTGAGATGTACTAACTTTTTTAAATGTAATGCACTAACAAAATATATTTTGATGCAGTAACATTTTTAACTGAGATGTACTAATTTTCAAATTTTCGAACTTTTTTTTCAAATTTTCGATTTGTAAAATATCGATTTTTTCAAATTTTCGAAAATTTTCCAAATTTTCGATTTTTTTTTCAAGTTTTTGAACTTTTTTCAAATTTTCAAAAAATAACATCGATTTGTTTTTCAAATTTTCAAACTTTTTTTCAAATAATCGAATTGAAAAATATCGATATTTTTTTTCAACTTTTCAAACTTTTTTCCAATTTTCGAACTTTTTTCAAATTTTTGAAATGTTTTTCAAAATTTTTGAATTTTCCAACTTTTTTTTCGAATTTTCAAAAAATATCGATTTTTTTTTTCAAATCTGTTTTTTTTTTCAAATTTGCGAATTTTCGGAAAAAAAAATTTGGAAATTTTTTTAAACTTTCGGATCTTTTTTTGAATTTTAATATGTGTGTGAAACGGTTATAGATTATGTGTGAGAGACGATATAAAAATATATATATTAAATAAATAAGGTAAAATGACAAAAACACCCTTGCAGTTATAAAAAAAGGAGAGGGTGAGATGGGACACATGACGCGATCTCATGGCTTCCTAGCCTTTTTATTTTAAGGGTCTTTTCATTGTATCCCCACCCTATATATATACTCCCTTCGTCCCATTTTTATTGTCCATTTTTCTTTTTGGGATGTCCCAATTTATTTGTCCACTACTAAAAATAGATAGGAATGTTTGATTAAGTTTACTATATTACC
>BQNB010015860.1:0-72546 GCA_026074375.1 Tanacetum coccineum
GAGGTTGATTACAAGCTCGAGCTTCCAGAAGAGCTAAGCAGGGTTCACAATACATTTTATGTATCCAATTTGAAAAAGTGCTTTGCCGATGAACCGTTAGCCGTTCCGTTGGATGGACTTCATTTTGATGACAAGCTTCAGTTTGTTGAGGAGACCATGGACCGTGAAGTTAAATGGTTGAAGCGAAGCCGCATTCTATTAGTCAAGGTTCGATGGAACTCCAAGCGAGGTCCTGAGTTTACGTGGGAACGCGAGGATCAATTCCAGAAGAAATACCCACACCTCTTCGCAAAGACCGCGCCGTCGTCAAGTGCCGCGTCTTAAGCCTTGAGGACAAGGCTCATCTAACAGGGGGAGACTATAACACCCCGTGTTTTAGGCTCATTGACTTGTAACAATAAATTCATTATGTACTTTTAGTATTGTACGCGGTTGCTTTTAAACTGTAAACGTTAAGATTAATCGCGTACGCCAAAAATTATCGTTCAATGTAAACGGGCATCAAACAATTAAATGTTTACATCAATCAAGTATTAAATAATTATTTTGAGAATAATTATGGTCTTTTTTTATTTTATTTTTATCGGTTACTTAAAGTGTGTACGTTTCGCGATAAAATACGTTTAGGCATACTCGGAACCACCAAAACTTTTCTACGTTTCAACAAATACCCACATTTATACCCAACACATAAAAATTACAAAAATATATCATACATATGCATTCATAGCCGGATTTGGACTTAAAAATGCAAAGAAAATATCATAGAGAACACATCTCCTTATTTTCTTGAGATTGTGTCTCATTTAGGGAACATTCAACCCTTAGTCTCCAAGTTTTGACCAAAACCAAGACTAGGACTTCCTTAAGACCCTCCCTATGTCTCCTTGACTAGTCCTATACATGTATTACTTATACAATGCAAGAGATAGGAAAAAAAACATAACACACAACACTTAAAAAAAGATCAAAACTCTTCCTTTTCTCTCCTTTGAGCTCACGGCATCAAACACCCCTATTACCAAATCCAAACCAAATTTTCTACAACCTATACAAGCCATTACACATCCTTCCTAAGATATACTAAGGTGTTTGCAAGCCTTGGTTAACCATTTGCAAGTATTTATCAAGAAAAGGAAGCTAGGGTTTATAATTGGAAAACTAGGGTTTTCTTGGTTAGAAGCTTGAGTTTAAAGTCTAAACAAGGGTTTAGCACTTATAACTCATCATCACATATCATCTTTCTAAGGTTATCTAAAGCCTTTAACTTTTCATTTTCATGGTTATATGTATATATGATGTTATGTAGTGAAATCACCATTAGGATGTTTTTAATCATGTAAAAAGAGTTTTTACTTGTGATAATCATTTTGTACACTTTTATATATGTTATGATGTTGATAATATCATGTTAAAATGGGTATATAAGTGATGTACCATGATGGTAAAGTGTAAAAATGTTTATGAACAAATTAGGGTTTTAAAAGTGTTTAAGGAAAGTTATTGTTTTCATGTGATGTTAATGACTTGATAATCTTGTTATCATGTGATCTCATGGACTAAATATGGACTTTGGACTTTATTATATATATGACATATGATATCAAGTGAGGTGGAAGACTTGTGGTAAATTTACAAGATTAGAAAGTACATGAAATAAGCCTTATATATAAGTATACATATTGATATTTAAGGGGGCTGTTGGTTTCGAATTCCAAACAGAGAGTTTGATGTTTTGAAAAGATAATACGTCTCATGACGATTCCAAAAAGATAAGAAACTCGAAAAACGGATTAATAACGAAAAAGATACGCTAATTATGAGTTATACGCTAATTAAACGGGTTTATAAAATAACTTTTATAAAAACAAGTTATAAAATCTATACAAACAGAAGGTTGGACATTTTTATTTAATCACACACATTTTTAGGATTCCAACATGATAAGAATCGTAATTTTTCAATTAAAAACGAGAAAGTTATGAATTTCGCGGGTATTCGGTAATTAAAAGTTTATAAAAATAATTTTATAAACTATGAACAGTAAAAACACTATTCATAACAGATATAAAAAATTTTAAAATGTTATATTTTGATAGAACTTTCAATTACGAGGACGTGCTCGAAAGAATCGCTAAAAACGGAGCTATAACGAATAAAATACGACGTTTACGAGTGTTACGTTAATTTAAGTTATAAAAATGAATTTATAACTGGTATGAACAGTAAAATCACTGTTCATCAGAGGACATGAAATACCAAAAATGTCATATTTTGATACGTCGTCTTAATACGAAGACGTGGACGTAAGAAACGCGAGAAACGGGTTTAAAACGGGAAAGTTATGCTAGTTTTACTAAAACGATAATTATAAACGTTTTCACTCTATAACAACGATTTCTAAATTACAAATAGACGGTGATGAAGCTATATAGAATTATATGTGGTTATCAAAGTACTATATTACTAGGGAGTTTCATAATGAGGCCTCTTCGGGGTGGCATATCGACGAGTTGTTGGATTTACGATTTAAAGTGTCCTAGCTCCTCATACGTCACTACATGACCTCTTAAATTATGATAGCCCGAACGATAGTATGATGTAACTAACATAGACTTGTATATGATGTTAGTTAATCAAAGCGATTAGTGCTTATACGACCTATGTTAATTTAGGTTGCATTCGATCATTTACGTGACGCGCTATCTGTGATATTTGGATTATCAGTAACTCAAGGTGAGTTCATAGCCCCACATTTTACATGGTTTTGTTTTATAAGTTTTGGGGTGGAAAACATGCATTGTTTTATAACTGGACACAAGTGGATACTTTTATATTATGATTACGTGTTGCCTAAGTAGCGATAACCCAATCTGAGCCCATTATCATGAACTGTCAATTACTGGACTGTGAGCGCGAGTGTTATGAATAGATCTATTGGGTTTGACAACCCCGTTCGGGTGATTAGCTATCACTAGGCAAACGAACGTATACCATGTCGGATTAGGGATGTTGCGGGTTAGAACATCAATACGGGCAATGTGGGCAATTATATATTGCCATATATTTATGTCGAGCTTCAGTGTCATGAGCTTAGAGCAACGTAATTACATTTATATGATTTCTGCATCTGTTGCATTATCATACACTTGGGAAATCTTGTGGTCCAACTTTATACGATTTATCAAACCTATGAATTCACCAACATTATTGTTGACGTTTTAAAGCAATGTTTTTCAGGAGGTCAGTAAGCACAAGGTGCAAGCGATACATTGGTGATTTTGTATTTTGGGATGACATGCTTAAAGATATGGTTGCATTATATTTTGGGAATCATGTATTATGAACTAGTATCTTTGTAATATGGACAATGAAGAAGTTAAGCTTCGGGCTTTTTGTAACAAATGTTTGTTAAATCCAATGTATCAGTTTTAAATGAATATGGGTGGTTCGAAATAGGAAGAGTTATCTGCAGAATAGAAGTGGGGGGGGGATGTACATGAGCCGATAACCCAGTTGAGCCCCTTTATCATGAACTGTCAATTGCATAGATGTAGTTGTTAATTACATTATGTGACGTGCATGTTTATGATAGATCTATTTTGGGGATGACCTCCCCGTACGGGTGATAAGCTATCACCGGGAATGAGCGATATAGCATGACGGCTTCTGGATGTTTAGGTTGAACATCTAATCTGGGCCAGAATAGCAATATATTTTTATTGTGAATATAAATTGTCGAGCTTCAGTTCATGAGCTTAGTAAAACAATCGGATTTTGTGATGTCTGTATATGTTGCTTTATCACGGGGAAAGTCTTCCGGTCCTGCATATTATATTTTACTAACCTATGAATTCACCAACATTTTTGTTGACTTTTTAAAGCAATATTTTCAGGTGGTCAATAGGCACGAGGTGCCAGGGATACATTGGTGGTTTTGATTTGGATATCATGCATTAAAGATTTTGTCGCATTACATTTTGTATAACTGTTATGGGCTAGAAATCTTTGTATTTTGAACAAGTGGACAAGTGAAGCTTCGCCTTATGTAACAAATACTTTGTTGATTCCAATGTATCAGTTTTAAACGACTTTTTGGTCGTTCTATATACATCTTGTGTTATTGATCTATGAAGTAACACGCCCTGGATATCCTTATTCCGCTGCGACCCAATTTGGGGGTGTTACAACAACTATAATGTGTTTGCCATGGAAAATGAACATCCTGAGCAACCTGAATCTAGTAATGACATATATCTGACGGAACAAGGTGACACCAATATCACTATTGATCCATCGATATTTGTTTATGATAGAGCTCTGTAGACCAGTATGAAACTGTGTTCTTGATCAAGAACGTGATTATGTTGCTTCTTTAAATATTCAGAAACAAAATGTGAAATTGATGACAGCAAAAACCGAAATAAATTTTTAGAATCATCAAACAAGCTTTAGTTGAGTAAATTGAAAGGTGAAATTGACGATTTCAAAACTAAAAATAAAAGTTTAGAATCATCAAATAACCATTTCAAAGAAGCAAACAATGAACTGTCTAAGACTAATCAGTTGATGTTTAAAGACCTTAAGAAGTTCCAAGCGGAACTAGATAAGTATAATGATGTGAATTATGCGTAAAGAAGGAAATTGATGTGCCAAAAAGCAAAGGGGATTTAATGTCATACCAAAACGAATTTGAAAAAGTCATCAAATGCATATACTCGAAATAAATGAATTTAAATCAAACGATTTTGGATATGAAAAAGGAGCTTTGGTGCACATCAAAACCACTCCATAATGTCACAAGCAAAAAGGCTCAGATTAACCGTTACAAAACTCGTGAAGAAAGAACTTGATAAAGTCATTGCTATTATAAAACAAAGACAATGTTTTGAATGAAATTGTATATACAACCGGTCAATCTGTTCAAACCATGAATATGCTTAATCGTAATTGGTAAAACGTGTTTCAAAACCTGAGTTCCTCAAGAAACTCAAAGAGTGAATCCCCGTCTGTATGATATTAGGTTGCTAAAATGATATCTTGCTTAAGGTAGCCATGATTCTGACTAAACGATTCCTCTTGAAAAAGAAACGTCGATCAAAAATAAGCGATTTAATCAGACCGTTTGATTATGATCAGTTGAAATCATTTGTAAGATTTGGTCGTTCCAACAACGAGCAAAAAGTCGCTGAACAACACTATTTCCAAAAACGTCAAAGATGGGTCATACTTCCTTCTAATAAGGGACATTTTCCAAAGAGTATTTTCGTAAATCAAACAACTTGTTAGAACAAAACGTACTGATGAATCCATTCCTTGGGATCAAAAGTGTGAAAAGCTCTAAAGAAACCTTTTCAAGATTAAAAAGATGTTGACACGATTTTTTTGATGGAGTGGAACATTGGCAAACAAACAATGCGCCAAAAGAATATATTTTGGTAACATTGATCCTTTCATTCAAAACACAATTGAGAAGAAAATTTGGCCCCCAAATCTAGCAACATCAATGCGGACTTAGAAAAATTTCACTTGTGTTTGAACGAGGAAATGGTTGCTGACTTGAGATACTTTAATTCTCTTGAACATGAAGTAGACACTCTCAAATCTCAACTGGAAACTCAAAAAACACAGTTTTTAAATGAAATCGATCGACTTTCAAGGGAATATTACTATGCTGATCACATGAATGCAATACTAATGTGTGTACACTGATCTGGATAATTTACTAATTTGCAATGTGAGTACTAGAAACTATGGGAAAAATGTAAACACTTGAAAAAGAGCTTTCAAAAAGTATAAACAATATCAAAGAGTTTTGAAGCCCTTCAAAACATGTGATTAATCATGAACTTGCTTTACGAAAATGTAAAGAACAGATAAAAAATGACAAAGCTTTCAAAGAAAATCAGTCAAACGTATTTCTAAAAGAACGCGAACAATATTTTGAAATTCAAGACTTGAAAGCTCAATTACAAGACAAAGGAATAGCAATAATGAGTTGAAGAAAACTCATATTAAAGATGAAAGATATCAGTGGAAACTCAGTTTGAAAAATCATCGGTTATTCGACAACCGAATGCTTTTAAAAGATAAAGATCAAACCATTTTAGGTAAACCACTATTTATTCAGATTCTCGTTGCAAAGAAAGATTTTCATAGACAAAAAACCAGTTACAATACAAATGTGTCCAATGATTTTTCAAAACCAGGTCACTACACAAATTTGCCTCAGAATATGTTGCCAATTGTCAAGAACAACAAATGTGATTGCACAGGAATGTTAAAGTCACACAAAGCCTAATCAAACTAGAACATCTCATTGCATCAAGACATTAGGTAACCTCACAAACGCGTGTCTTTTCTACATGAGTATTTCCCACTACTGATAGGTGTTAGCAGACCACAGCCTAAAAGCAACCAACTGGAAGATAGAGTCATGTCTAACAATAGTCAAGGGAAGGAGCAAAAAGTAGAAGACCACCGTAGGAATTTTAAGTTTCCTAACAATAAAACGTCTGTAACTGTGTGTAATGACAGTTTGAATGCTAAGACCCCTTCGAATGTTAACTTTGTCTGTGTAACTTGTGGAAAAGTGTGCGTGAATGACAATCATTATTTGTGTGTTCTACTTATATCAATGGCGTGAATTCCCTAGGACTAGACAAACAATGGCTGTGCCATTAGTACTAAGAGAACCCAAGCCGAATGTGAGACCAATCTGTTGCAACATCCAGTAAGAAAACCGTTGCAACAGACTCCACTATCAAGATAAAATAAGAACACGCCTTCGTGAAATGCCACTTGAATCTAAAAAAAATGATACCCGATCAACTCCGTAGACACTTAGAAAAAATAATTCCGAATCTAGCCATTACAAATTAAATTTCATGATTCTTTATAAACATTGATCCCGGTCTCGTCACTTTGTCATTTTGAACCTTGAATACAACCAATAACTTGTTGATCTTAAAATTTAGTCCAATTAACAATTTATATACACCAATTTGTATAACCTTTTGGTTAAGAAACTAGAATTACGTTAATCAAGCTCAAATGTAACCATTAACAACTAAATATAGCAATAATCATCCTAGTGAAATCATATAACCAATTTAGGTTGTGATAACGAAATAGTTTACCAATGTATACTTGGTCCAATACTCTAAATTGGCCGTCCCACTAATCCTAAATCCATATTTGATACATCATTCAGATAACTCATAACAATGTTTGGCCCAATACTCTAGTCACACCAACCAGCCTAACGAATTATTATATATGTTTGATGAGACCTGGCGCTAGTCAATAACAATACAAGCCTAAATTTCTTGAATTTCGAACTACACCCGGTCCAATCTTTATAAAATAGATGAACTCGGTCAACCATAACAAAATAGATTTCGCTCATATAATTTTAATAGGTCACCCAGCCTATGAAAATGATCAGCCCCATTCCAGATTTTAAAGTTATAACCGGCACTATAAGACTATGTCTGACCCAATTCCACTACACAAATCTCAGGCCCAATTTGTTTGTTAAAAACCCGCCCAAAAAGATAATCATACCTGGTCCTGTTGTATTAAGGGATATAAAACTTACTAATCCTTAATTTGTCTCTATAGATAACCCAAACACCTTTTCCCCCCCCACACATTTCATACGCAGTAAGAGAAAAACTCTCATAATCCATCTCCCTCTTCATAGCAGGCATCAAATCTCAGCTATCATCCAACTACAAACACATCTTAATCATTTTTTATCAAGAAACCTCAGCCAAATCACAAGCTCTTTTCATGATATCGGTCTTTCTTGACCCGAGCAACACAACGAACGACGTTCAAGATATCCATATAAGTCCGGGTAGGTTTTCAGATGTGATTTTTGTTTGTGTATCTTTAAACGAAACAAAGATAATACTATAACCCAATTGTTATAAGTATATCTTTATATTCGGATATTAAGAATAGATCAGTGATGAATTGGTTTTTGTTTTTGTGGTCATATCTTGAATTGTAAAACACAAACGAAATAAGATCTGAGATCTTTTATGTTGTTAATTTCATTTGAATTTTGGATTCGAGTCTAATATGTTGGAGATTGTGATAGATTAGTGAGGAGATGGGGAAAAATTTTTTTTATTTTTTTTTGTGATTTTGTGTTGAGGCATGAAAAAACGATGGATTATAGGTTTAGAATGTGGATTTGTTGGATTTGTATGTAACGAGGGGTTGTGATGATGTTGTTGATTGAATCTGCTTAGAGCCGAGTTTGTACTTCTACCATCTATATTTCTATACTTTTTCTAAAATAGATCTAAAGAATAAAAAAGAGAAAAAAGAATAAAAGAACTAAGAAAAAGTAAGAAAAAAAAAAAAATTAAGAAAAAAGAAAGAAAAAAAACGGAAAGAGAAGAAGAAAAAGAAAATATAGAAGAGAAACTAAAGGTAAACTAAATAAAGGAAAAGAAAAAGAAAAAAGGAAAAGAAAGAAAAAGAAAGGAAAATAAAGAAGGGAAAGAGAGAGAAAAAAGAGAAAGAAGGAAAAAGAAAAAGATAAGATAAGAGAGGAAAAGAAGGAAAGAAGAAAAAAAAAAATAAATTCCTAAAGAAAAGAAAGAGAGGAAAGAAAAGAGAATAAAGAAAATAAAAAAGAAAAGAAAAAAAATTGGTAAAAAAAAGAGAAAAAAGAAAAGAGGAGAAATCTAAAAAAAGAAAACTAAGAACTAAGAAAAGAGAAAAAAAAGAAAGAAAAAAGTAGAAATAGAAAATAAGATAAGAGAAAAAAAAAAAAGAAAAGAAAGAAAAATAAAAAATAGAAAAGATTTTTCTACAATAAAAGGAAGAGCTAAAAGGAAGGAGAAAAGAAAAAGGCTCTAGAAGAAAAAAAAAAAAAGAAAAAGAAAGAAAAGAAATAGAAGAAGTAAAAGAGAGAGAGATAGGGAAAAAAGAAAAGAAGAAAGTAAAATAAAGAAGAATAACTAAGATCTAAAGAAAGAAAAGAAGAGAAGAAAGAGAAAAGAGCAGAAGAAAAGAAAAGAAAGAAAAAAGCAAAAAAAAGAAAAGAGAAGAGAATAAAATAAAAAGGAAAAAAAGAAAAAAAGAAAAAAAGTCTAAAAGAAAACAGGGAAAAAGAAGAGAAACGTAGAAAAAAGAAGAAAGAACTAAGAAAAAAATAAAGAAACTAAAAGAAAGAAAAAGATAAAGAAAGAGTCTAGAAAAAAAAAATAAAAGAAAAAAAGAAGAGAAATAAAAAAAAGAGAAAATAAGGAAAGGAGAAAGAGGAGGGAAAAAGAAAATAGAAGATAAAAGAGGAAAAGTCTAAAAGAAAAAAGAAAAAGGAGGAAAAAATGGAATAAAAAAAAGAGAAAAAGAAAGGCTAAAAAAAGAGAAAATAGAGCAAAATAAAAGAATATTAAAAGAAAAGAATAAAAATCTAAAAAAGAAAAAAAAATAAAAAAAAAGAATGAACTAAATAGAAAGAAAAAAGAAGAGACTAAGAACCTAAAAAAGATATAGAAAGGTAACAAGAAAGTAAAGAAGATAGAAAGAAAAGAAAGTAGAGAAAAATTCTAGATACAAAAAAAAAAGAAAACTTAAATAAAAAAAAAAAAAAAATAAAAGGATAGATAAGGAAAGCTAGAAAAGGGAGAGAAAGAAAAGAAACAAGAGAGAAAAAGAGAGGAAAGAGAGAAGAAGAAGAGAAGGAGAGAGAAAAGAATAAAAAAAGAGAAAATAAAAGAAAAGGAGAAAAAAGAACGTAAAGATAAGATAATAATAAGAAGAAAAAAAGGTTAATAAAAAAAATTTCTAAAAAAAAAAAGGAAAAATAAAACTAAATAAACTAAAAAAGAGAAAAAAAAAAAATAGAGAAAAAAAAAAGAGGAAGAGAAGTGGAATAGAGGAAAAAAAAGAAAAGATTAGAAAAAGAAAAATTAGAGCTAAAAAAAGAAGAAAAAAAATAAAAAAAAAGAAGAAAAAAGAAAAAGAGAATAAAAAGAAGAAAAAAAAAAAGAAGATCTAACGAGAAAGGAGAAAAAGAATAAAGAAAACTAGAAAAAAAGAAAATAAAAGAAAAGAAAAGAAGAGTAAAAAAAGAATAGATAAAAGGAAGGAAAAAAAAAAAAAATAGAAATAAAGAGAAATAACAAGAAAGAAAGAAAGAAATCTAGAAGAGGTAAGAAAAGAAAAGGAAAAAAGAAGGATAGAAAAAAAGGAAGAAAAAAAAAAGGATAAAAAAAAACTAAATAAAAAAAAAGAAAGCTAATAGAAAAAAAAAAGAAGAAAAAGAAGGAAAAAGAATAAGGGAGAAAGAAAAGGAAAATAGGAGAGAAAGAAAGCAAGAAAAAGAATAAAGAACTAAAAAATAATAACTAAATAGGAAAAAAAAAAAAAGTAAAAGAGAAGAAAGAAGAGAGAAAAAAGTAAGAGAAAAAAAAGAAAAAAAAAGAGAAAATAAAGAGTTAAAAAGGAAAAGAAAAAAGAAATAGAGAGAAAAAAAAGAAAAAAGAAAAAAGAGAAGAAAAGAAGAAAAGTAGAAAAAAAGAAAATTCTAAAAGAAAGCTAAAGAAGAAAAAGAAAAAAGGAAAAGAGTAATAGGAAAGAAAGAAAGTAGAAAGAAAAAAAATTAAAAAAGATAAGAGAAAGAAAAAAAGAAAATATAAAGATAGAAAGGAAAGAAAAAGAGTAAAGAAAAAAGAGGAAAACTAAGGAAAAGAATTCTAAAAAAAGAATCTTAAAAAAGAGAGCTAGATAGAAGAAAAAGGAAAAAAGAAAAAGAAAAAAAATGAAGTAGGTATCTAAAAATAAAACGAATAAAAAAAGAAAGCTAAGAAAAGAGAAAGAAAATAGAGAAAAAAGTAGAGAAGATAGGAAAGTAAGGAAAAGAAAGGAAAAAAGAAGAGAAAAGAAAAAAAAAGGAAAGAGAGAGAAGGAAAAAATCTAAAGAAGAAAGAAGAGAAGATAAGAAGAAAAAAAAAAAAAAAAGTCTAAAAAAAAAAGAGGTAAAAGAAGAAAAAAGGAAAAATAGAAAGAAAAGGAAAAAAGAAAAAGAAAAAGAGGAGAAGATAAAAAAAAAAAAAAAGAAAAAAAGGAGAATGAAGAGAAAAGACTAGAAAAAAAAAAGTAAAAATAAAAAGAAGTAGAGAGAAAAAAGAAAAAAAGGGAAAAAAAAGAAAATAAAGAGAGAGAAAGATATAAGAGAAAGTAAGAGGAGAAAAGAGGAAAGAGAAATAGAAAAAGTATAAGAAAGAAAGAAAAGAAAAAAAAAGAGTAAGGAACGAAAAAGAAAAATAATTAGAAAAATATAGAAAAAAGAGAAGAAAATGGGAAAAGAGAGTAAAAGAAAAAAAGAATAAAAGAAAGAAGAAAGAAAAGAAAAAAAAAGGAAGATAAAAAAAATAGAAAAGAAAAAAGAAAAAAAAAAAGAGGCTCTAATAGTAAAAGAAAAAAAAAAAATGAAAAAGGTATAAGAAGAAAAGAGAATAAAAAAAAAAAGGAAAACTAGACCTAAAACCTAAAAAAAGATAAAAAAAAAAGAAGTAGAGAACAGTAAAAAAAAATGAATAAAGTAGAAAAGAAGAGAGAAAAAGGAAGAAGGAAGATAAGGACTAAGAAGAAAAAGAAAGAAAAGAGGAAAGAGGGAAAAGAAAAAAAGGAAAAAAAAAAGAAGAGAAGAAAACTAAGAAAGCTAAAAGAACGGAAAAAGAAAAAAAAGAGTAAAAAAAAGAAAAAAAAAACGAAATAAAGAGAAGAGGAAAAGAGAATAGAAATAAGAGGAGAAACTATACTTAGGGATCTAAAAAAAAAGAGAAAAAATAAAAAAAGAAAAAGAAAAAAGGGAAAGAGAAGAGAAAAAGAGGTAACTAGAGAAGAAAAAATAAAGAAAAATAGATTAAAAGAAAGAAATCCTACAGAAAAAAAATAATAAAGAACCTAAGAAGAAAAAGAGGAGAGATAATAAAGGAAGAAAGAAAAAAGAAAAGGAGAAAAAAGAAAAAGAGAAAAATAGAGAAAAAAAAAAGAAAAAAAGAAAAAAAAAAGAAGAAAAAGAAGTGAAAAAAAAAGAAGCCAAAAAAATAGAGAAAGTAAGGAAGAAAAGAAAGAAAAAAAGAAAACTAAAAAAAGAAGAAAAAGTTAGAAAAAAAAATGAGAGAAAAGGGGAAAAAGAGATAAGAAAAAAAAAAAAAGAAGAGAAAAAGGAAAAGAAAAAAAGAAGAAAGAAAGAAAAAAAAAAAAAAGAAAGAAGAAAGAGAAAGAAGTCTATAAAATAGAAAGAAAGAAAAAGAAATAAAGAAGAAGAAAAGACTAAAGGAAGAAAAAGAGAGAAGTAAAGAAAAAGAAAAAGGTAAAAATAAAGAAAAGAACAAAAAAGAGCTAAATAGAGAAAGAAAGTAAAAAAAGAGAGAGATAAAAAGAAAAAAAAAAAAATACAAAAAAAAAGAAAAAAAGAAAAAAAAAGAGAAAAAAGAAAATAAGAAAAAAAGAGGAAAAAAGAAGGAAAAAAAAAAAAACTAAAAGTGAGAAAAAAAGAATATCTAGAAAACCTACTAAAGATAACTAAAAAAAATAGAAAAAAAGAAGAAAGTACTAAATAAGAAAAGAGAAAAACTAAAATAAGAGGTAATAAAAGAAAAACTAAAAAAGAAAAAAGAAGAAAAAAGGAGGAAGGAAAGAAAAAAAGAAAAAAAAAAAGAAAGGATAAAAAAAAGAGAAAGAAAAGAAGAAAAGAGAGAGTGAGATTCTAGGAAGCTAGAAAAGAGAAAAAAGAGGATAAACGAAAAGAAAGAGAAAAGAGAAAAGAAGAGAAAAATAGAAAGAGAAGAAAGAAGGAATAAAAAGAATAGAGAAAGAAAGAAGAAAAAAATAAGAAAGAGAGAAGAAGTAAGGGAGAAAAGGCCGGAATCTTAGAGAAAAAAGAAAATAAGAATACAAAAGGGCCCACTAACATCTAAAAAGAAGAAGAAAAAAAGCTTAAACTAAAAAAAAGAAAAGAAAGAAGACAAGAAGAACTAAGATAAAAAAAGGAATAGAGAGAAGAAAAGGAAAAAGAAGAAAAAAAGAAGAAAAAAAGAGAAGATAAGGAAGAAAAGAAACTAAGAGGAAAAAAAGAGAAAAAAAAAGCTAGGAGAAAAAAAAGTAGAAGAAAGAAGAGAAAAGAAAAGAGAGGAAAAAAAAAAAAAAAAAAAGAAAATAAAGAAGAAAAAAAGGAAAAGAAAAGAGATAAGGAAAGAAGAAAAAGAAGAAGAAGCAGAAGAAACTAGAAACTAAACAAAAAAGAAAAATAAAAAGAAAAAAAAAAAAAAAAAAAAATAAAAATAAAAAAAAGAGGAGATAGAAGAACTAAGGAAAAACCTAAGCTAGAACCAAAAAAAAAGAGAAAAAATGAAGAACCTAAAAAAAAAAAAAAGGAATAGAGACAAAAGTAAGAGAGAAAAGGAAGAAAAAATAGAAAAAAGAAGGTAGAGAAGGGAAAAACACGAAAAGAAAAATAAAGAAAAAGAAAAAAAAAAAGTTTCTAAGAAGATAAAAAAGAAAGATAAGAAGAAAAAAAAGTCTAAGAAGAAATCAAACTTAAAGAGAAAGAAAAAAAAAAATAGAGTTAAAGAATCTACTAAAAGTGGAAGGGAAAGGAGAAGAAGTAGAAAAGAAAAGCTAAAAAAGAAAGAAGAGAAGAAGTAGGTAGAAATCTAAAAGGAGAAAAAAGAGAAAAAGAAAAGAAAAGGGAAGGCTTAAAAGAGAAAAAGAATGAGAAAGAATAGAAAAAAGAAAGAAAGAAAAGGAAGAAAAGAATAAACTACTAAGAAGAAAAGAAAAGGAAAAAACTAAAAAATAGAAAAAAAAGCTAAAGAACAGAAGAAGGTATAATAAGAGAAATAAAAGAAAAAAAACAAAAAAACAAAAAAGAAATAATGGAGAAAAAAGAAAGAAAGAAAAGAAAGCTATAAAAGAAAAAGAAAAAAAAAAAAAGAAAAAAGAGTAGCTAGAGAATAAAAAAAAAAAAAGAAAAAGAAGAGAGAGAGAAGAGAAAAGAAGAAGAGAGCAAAAAGGAGAGAGAAGGAAAAGAGTGAATTAAAGGAAGTTCCAGAAAAGAAAAACGTAAAAAAAAGGAAAAAAATTTCCTAGAAGCTAACTAAAAAGAAAAAAGAAAAAAAGAGAAAAAAAAAATAAAAAAATAAAAAAAAAAAAAAAAAAAAAGAAAAGAGAAAAAGAACAGAAATAAGAAAAAAAGTAGAAGGGAGAAAAGAGAGAGAGATAAAAAAGAGGTTAGAAAAAGCCCCAAAAGGAGAAGAATAAGCTAGAAAGAGAAAGAAAAAAGAAGAAAAAAAGAAATAAAAACGAAAAAGGAGAAAGGAAAAGAGAAAGGAGAGTAAGAAGGTTAAAGAGAGAAAAACTAGAAGAAAAAAGAAAAAAGAAGCTAAGAAAGAAAAGAACTAAATAGAATAAACAAATAGAAAAAAAAGAGAAGAAAATCAAAAGAAAAACTAGAAGAAAAGAATAAGAAAAGCTTAGAAGACTAATAAAAAGAAAAAAAAGAAGTAAAATAGAGAAAAAAAGAGAGAAAAAGGAAAAGAAGAAAAGAGGAAGAATAAAAGAGAAAGAGAATAGAGAAAAAAAGAAGGATAAAGAGAAGGAGGAAGAGAAAAAATAGGAAAAAACTAAAAGTAAAAAAAAAAAAAGGAGAGAAAAAAAGGAAAAAAAGAAAGAAAAAAAAATACAGAGAAAAAAAAAATAAAAAGAAAAAAAAGAAGAGGAATAAAAGACAGAGAAATAGAAAAGGAAAAACTAAAAGAGGGAGAAGAGAAAAAAAGAAAAGAAAAAAAGAAGAAAGAAAAAAAAGAAAAAAAAGAAAAAATATAAAGGAAAGAAGGAAAAAGAAAAGAAGAGATAACTAGAAAAAAATGAAAAATAAAAATAAAAAAAGAAAAAAAGAATTCTAAAAGAATAAAAAAGAAAGAAGAAAAAAAAAATAAAGAAACCTAGAAAAAAGTCTAAAAGTAAAGGGGAAAAGGAAAAAGTAAAAATCCTAAAAGAGGTCGCAACGAAGAATCTAAAAGAAGAATAAAAGAGAAAAAAAAGGAGAACAGAAAAAGAATAAATCTAAATAAGAAAAAGGTATAGAAGAAGGAAGAAGGATAAAAAAACTAAAAAGAGAAGAAAGACTAAAAAGAAACTACGTAAAGAGTAGAAATAAAATAAATAAAAAAGAAAAAAGAGAAAGAAAAAAAAAATAGAAAAAAAAAATAATAAAAAAGAAATAAAAAAAGAATAAAAAGAAAGAGAAAAAAAAGGGAGATAAGACTAGAGAAAAGAAGAAAAAGAGAGAAAAAAAAAGAGAGAAAAAAAAGAAAAAAAGGAAAGAACATAAAGAGAAAGAAAAAGGAAAGCCAAGAAAGAGGGAGAAAAAGGAGACAAAAAAAAAAAAGAAAAGAAATAAGAAAAGGCTAAAAAAAAGAAAAACTAAAGGAGAAAGAGGAAGGAAAAGAAAAGAAAAAAAAGAAGGGCAGAAGAGATAAGAAAGAAAATAAGCTAAAAAGACTACTACTATAAGAAAAAAGAAAAGAGAAGAAAAATAAGAGAGGAAAGAAGAAAGAAGAAAAAACTAAGATAAGAGAAGAAAAAAAAGTAAAGAAGAGAAAGGAAAAAGAAATATAGAAAAACTATAAAAGATATAGAGATATAAAAGAAGAAAAAAAAAGGGAAAAAAAGGAAAGAAAGAAAAAAAATAAAAAAAAAAAAAGAAAGAAAAAAAAAATAAAAGAATCCTAGAATAAAAAAAAGACCTAGGAGAAAAGGAGAAAAAAAAAAGGACAGAGAAGGATAAGGAAAAAAAGAAGAAAGAAAAGGAACTAAAAGAAAAAAAAGAAAAAAGAAAAGAAGACAAAAAAGAAAGAAAAAGGAGAGAGAAAGAGAAGAGAAAAAGAAAGAAGGAAGACGAAGAAAAAAGAAAAAAAGAATCTAAAGAGAGAAAAAAAAGAAGATCTAACTAAATAGAAAGATGAAAGAAAACTAAAAAAAAAGAGTAATGAAGTAAGAAAACTAAGAGTAAAATAGGAACTAGAGATAGACTAAAGAAATATAAAAAAGAATAGAATGAAAGAAAGAAACTAAAAAAATAAGAATCGAAACTAGAAAAAAAAAAAAAAACTAAGAAAAAGGAAGAAACAAAAGATGTCTAAAAAAAAAGAAGAAAGAGATCTAAAAAAATGAAAAAATAAAGAGAGAAGATAAGAGAAAAAAAAAATAAAGAATTAAATCTAAAGAAGAAGAAAGAAAGAGTCCTAAAGAAGAAGAAAAGAAAGAAGTAAAGAAACTAGAAAGAAAAATCTAACTAAAGGAAAAAGAAAGAGAGAAAAGAAAAAGGAAGAAGAAAAAAAAATAAATAAAATAGAAAGAAAGAAAAAGAAAAAAAAGAAAATAGAAGAGAAAGAATAAGACAAGATATAAGAGAAGATAAAGAAAAAAAGAGAAAAAAGGAAAAAAAAGAAATAAAAAAACAGATAGAGAAAAAGAAAAAGGAAAGAGAGAAAAAATAAACTAAAATAAAACAAAGAGAAACTATAAGCTAAAAGAGAAAGAAGAAGACTTTCTAGGGAAAGGAAGAGAAATAAAGAATAATAGATTAGAAGAAAAAAAAGAGGAAAAAAGGAAAAGAGAATAAAGAAAAAAAAAAAAAAAAGAAATAGAAGAAGGAAAAAAAGAAAAAAAAAAGGGAGAGAAAAATAAAAAAGAGAAAAAAGAAAAATAGAAAAAAAAGAGAATAAAAAAAAAAAAGAGAGAAAGAAATAAAAAAAAAAGAAATAAGAAACTAAAAAAAAAGAAAAAGAGAAGAAGAGAAGAAAAATCTAAAGAGGGAAAAAGAAAGAGAAGAAAAGAGTAAAAGAAGAATAATCTGAAAAAAAAAAGAAAAAAAATCTAAAGGGATATAAGAAAGAAAAAAAGAGAAAAAGAACAACCTAAAAAGAAAAAAAGAGAAAAAGCTAAAAAAAGAAGAAAAATCCTAAAGAAAAAAATAGAAAAAAAAAAAAAAAGGATTCTTTCTAAAAGAAAACAAAAAAACTAAAAGGAGCTATCTAGAGAAGAAGAAAAGAGGAAAAAAAGAACTAGAAAAAAAAAGACAATATCTAAGAGATAAAAGAAGAAGAAGCTAAAAAAAGAAAAAAGAATAGAAAAAAAGAGAAGGATAAGCCTAAGAAAGAGAAAAAGAAAAGGAGAGAAGAAGAAAAGGAAAAAAAGAATAGGGCAAAAAAAAAAGGAATACTAAAAAAAAAATAAGAAAGGACTATAGAAAAGAAAGAGAAAAGAGAGAAGAAAAAAAAAAAAAATAAAAGAAGAAAAAAAAAAAGAAAATCTAGAGCCTAAAAAAGAAAAAAATAATAAAAAGGAAGAGATAAGGAAGAAGTAATGGGAAGTAAATAAAAAGAAAAAGAAAAAAAAAAAGAAGATAAAAAGCTAAAAGATAAGAAAGAAAAGATGAAAAAAAAGAAAATAAAGTAAAAAAAAGGACTAGAAAAAAGAAAAAGAAATAAGAAAAGAAAAGAAAGAGAAGAAGAAAGATCTAAAGAGTAAGAAAGAAAGGTAAAAGATCAGAAGAAAAATAAGAAGAGCTAAAAAAGAGAAGAAGAAGAAGAGAAAGGAAAAAAGAAAGAGAAAGTAAAAAGAAAAAAGAAAAAAAAAATAGAAAGAAAAAAGAAAGAAGAAAAAAAAAAGGAAAGAAAAAAGAAAAGAAGTGAAAGAAGAAAAGAAAATAGAAAAAGAAGGGAAAAAGAGAAAAAGAAAAAGAAGTAAGAAGGATAGTTAAAAGAGCTAGAAAATAAAAAAGAAAGAAATAAGAAAAAAAAGAGAAAAAGATAAAGAAAAAAGAGGTAAAAAAAGAAAAAAAGAAAAAAAGGAAAAGGGAGAAAGAAAGAAGAAGAAGAAGGTAAAAGAAGAAAAGAAAAAAAGAAGAGAAGAAGAGTAAGGAAGAGAAAAGATAAAGAAGGAAAAAAAAAATAAAGAAAAGAAACTAGAAAGAACAAAGAAAGAAAGACTTAAGATACTAAAAGAGCAAAAAAACTATAAAAACGAAAAAAAAAGAAATAAAAGAGTAAGAAGAAAGAAAAAAGAAGTAAGCAGTTAAAAGAAAAAAAGGAAAAAATAAATAAAAGAGAATAGAAAAAAGAATAAAAAGAAAGGAGAAAACTAAGAAGAAGACTAGCTAAAAGAAAAAAAAAAGAGAGAAAGAAAGAATATAAGATAAAAAAAGATAAACAGAGAAAAAGAAGAGGAGATAAAAAAAAAAAAAAAAAAAAAAATAGTAAAAAAGAAGAAAAAAAAAAAAAAAAAAGAAATAAAAAAAGAAAAAGAAATGAAAAGAAATAAAAAGAAGTGAAAAAAAAGAAAAAGAAGTGAAAGAAAAGTAGAAACAAAAAGAAGAAAATAAGAGGAAAAAAAAAGGAAGAGAAGAAAAAAAGAAAAGCTAAGAAAAAGAATAAAGAGGAGAGAAGAGAAGAAAAAATAAATAGCTAAGAAAAGAACTACAAGAGAAAAGTATGAGAGAAGAGATAAAAAGAAAGATATATCTAAAAAAGAAGATAAGAAAAAAGGCTAAAAAAAAAAAGAAGAAGAGTAAAAAAAAGAAAAATAATAAGAAAAAAAAAATAAAAAAACGCAAAGAAAAAAAAAGAATAAAAAGAAAAGGAATAGAGATATCTAAAAAAGATAGAAAAAATAAAGAGTAGTAAAAACCTAAAGATCTAAAAAAAGAGGAAGAAAGAAAAATAGAGAAAGAGAGAAAATAAAAAAAAAAAAAAAGGTAGAGAAAGAAAAGAAGAAACGAAAGAGAGAGAAAGAGAAAGAAGCTAAGAAATAGTATCTAAAAAAAGGAAAAAATAGAAAAAAGCTAAGAACTAAAAAAAAAGAGTAGGGAGAGACTAAAAAAAGAATAAAACCGTAAAAATAGAAGAAGAAAAGAAAAAAAAAGAGATTAACTAGGAAAGAAAAAGAAGGAATCTAGAAAAAGATAAGGGAAGAAAAAAAAAGTAAAAAAAAAAAAGAAGGTAAGAAAGGAAAAGATAAGAGAAAAAAAGAGGAAGAAGAAAAAGTAAGAGATGAAGGAAAGAAAAAAAACAGAAAATAGAAAAGAATATAAATAAACTTATAACAAAAAAAAAGAGAGAGTAGGACTAAAAAGATAAAGAAGAGAAAAAAGAAAACTAGAAAAGAGAGAAAGAAAAAGAAAGAAAGGGAATAAAAAGGGAATCTAAAAAAGAAAAAGTAAACTAAAAAAGAAAAAGGAATAGTAAAAAAATAGGAGAAAAGAAAATAAAAAAAGAAAAAAAAGGAAAGAAAAAAATAAAAAAGTAAAAGAAAAGAAAAAAAGAGAAGTAAAAGAATAAAAGAAAAAAAAAGGATAAAAAATAAAAGAAAAATAATGAAGAAATAAAAAAAAAATAAAGAAGAAAAGAGGAAGAACAAAGAAGGAGAAAAAAAAAGAAAGAAATAACTAAAGAAAAAAAAAAAGAAAGAGAAGAAGAAGAGAAGAAAAGCAAACGTCCTAGGAGAAGGAAAAGTACTAAAGAAAGAAAAAAAAAAATAAAATAAAAAAGAAAAAGAAAGAAAAGATAAGGAACGAATAAAAAGAGGGTAGGCTAAAAAAAATAAGTAAAAGAAACTAAAAAGAAATAAAGAGGATCAAAAAAAGAAAGAAAAGAAAAGGAGAGAAAGAAAATTTTCTAAGCCTAATAAAAGGGAAGAGAGAAAAAAAGAAATAAAGAAAAGGAAAGAAGAAGAGCTAGTAAGACAGAGCTAAAACTAAAAGAGAGAGAATAAAGAAAATAGAAAAGAGAAAGGGAAAAAGAAGATAAAAATAGATAAAAAAATAAAAAGAGGTCCGAAGGACTAAACGACGAAGAAAGTCTAGGAAAAATAAAAAAAGTAGAGAGAGATAAAAAGGAAAAAGAAGTAGAAGAAAAAAAAGAAAGAGAGAAAAAGAAAAAAAGGGAAGAAAAAGAAGATAATCTAAAAGACTAAAAAAGATAAGCTAAAGAAAGAAAAAAAAGACTAAAAAAAAAAGAATAAAAAAAAAAAAAAGAGAAGAGAGAAAATAAGAAAAAAGAAGATAAATAAATAGGAAGAAAAAAGAATAAAAGAGAAAGAGGGAAGAAAGAAAAAAGCTAAGGAAAAACTAGAAGAAAGAGACTAAAAGAAGCTAGAGAGAAGATAGAGGAAAAGAAAAAAAGGGGAAAGGAAAAAGTAAAGAAAGAACTAAAAAAAAAGGAAAAAGAGAAAGAGAAAAGAAAAAAAAAAAGAAAATAGAAAAATAAGGAATAATAGGAAGTCTAAAATAAGAAAAAACGAAAATAGAGAAAACGAATAAAAAAAGAAAGAGAAAAAAAGAAGAAGATCTAAAGAGAGAGAGAAAAAAGAAGAAAATAAAAGAGAACTAAAAAAGAAAGAAAAAAAAAGAAAGAATAGAAAAGAAAGAGAGAAAAAAAAAAAGGAAGAATAGTACTAAAAAAAAAGAAAAAACTAAGAGAGAAAAAAAGAAAATCTAAAGAAGCTAAAGAGAGATCTAGAAGGGGAGAGAAGTAAAAAAAAAAGAAAAAAAAGAAAGAAGAGATAAAAAGAAAAGAGAAAAGAAAAGAAAAAGGGAGCTAGAAAGAAAGTTTAAGAGAAAAAAAAAAAAAACTAAAAAAAAAGAAAAAAAAAAGACAGAAAAAGGAAAAAGAGAAAAAAGAAAAGTAAAGGTCTAAAATAAAACAAAATAAGAAAAATAATTATAGGAAAAGTTAAGAAAAAGAGTGAAAAGAAAGAACTAAAGAGAAAAAAAAAAAAAGAAGAGAGAGAAAAGAAAAGATAAAGGGAAAAAAGTAAAAAAGACTAAAAGAAAAAAGGGTACAGTAAAAAAAAGAAACTATAGAGAAGAAGAAAAGAGAAAGACTAAAAAAAGAAAAAGTCCTAAAGATCAGAAAGCTAAAAGAGAGAACCGAAATAAAAGAAAGAGAACAAAGTAAAAGAAGAAAAAGAGAGAAAAAAAGAAAAAAGAAAAAGGAGAGAAAAAAAAGAAGAAGAAGTCTAGCTAGTTAAAAGAGAGAAAAAAACCTAAAAAGAAAAAGAGAAAAAAAGAGTAAAAAGAGAAAAAGTAAAAAAAAAAGAAAAAAGAAAATAAAAAAGAAACTAGAAAAGAAAGACAAAAAATCTAGAGAAAATAAAGAGAAAAAAAAAAAAAAGGAAAAAAAGAAGACAAAAAAAAAGAAATATAGATAGAAACAAGGCAGGAAAGAATAAAAGTATCTAGAAAGACAAAAAAGCCCACCCAAGTTCTAAAAAAAAAAGAAGAAAGGAGAAAGACTTAAGAACAAAAAAGAAAAGAAGAAAAAAGAGAAAAAAAAAAGGGAGAGAAAGAACCTATAAGAAAGAAAGAGAAAAAGAAAGTAAAAAAGATCTTCTAAAAGAAAATAAAGAAAAAAAAACTCTAGAAAGAGGAAAAAGAGTAAAGAGAAAAATCTAGAAAGAAAAATCAAAGAAGAAAGAAGAAAGTGAAAAAAGAAAGAAAAAAAGGTGAAGAAGAGGAAGAAGAATAAGAAGAAAGAAAGAAAAAAGAAAAGAGGAAACACGAAAAGCATATAAAGAAACTAAAAAATAAAAGGAAAAAAAGGCTTAAAGGAAAAAAGTCTAAGTACTAGAGGAAAGAAAAAAGAAAGAGGAAGGAATATAGAGAAAAGATAGAGAAGAAAATAAAAAGAAAAATAGAAAAAAAAAAAGTAAAAAGGCCAAGAAAGAAGGAATGAAAAAAAAGAAAAAAAAGAAAGAGAGAAAGAAAAACTAAAAAAAGAAGATAAAGAAAAAACAGGAGGGAAGAAAAGAAATAACAATAAGGAAAATTGAAAAGAGAAAAGAAGTAAAAGTCTAAATAAAATAAAGAGAAGAAAAAAAGATAAAAAAAGAAAAAAAAAATAAAACTAGAAAAAAAAGTAAAAGAAAGAGAAATAAAAAAAACTAAAAGAGAAGGGGAAAAAAAAGGGGAGAAAGGTAGAGTAGAAAGTAAAAATAAAGAAAAAAAGAAAAATAAAAAAAAAGAAAAGAAGATCTAGAAAGAAGAAAAAAAAAAATAAAGAGAAAAAAGGGGTAAAATAAGGAGACTAAAAGACTATAAGAGAAAAGTAAGAAAAGGGAGTAAAGAAGAAGAGAAAGAAAACAAGACTAAAAGAAAAAAGAAATAAAATATAGAGAAGAAATCTAAGAGCAATCTAAGATAAAAGAAAAGATAAGAGAGAAAAAAAGAAAAAAAGGTAAAAGAGAGAAAGAGGAAAAAAAAAAGAAAAAAACTAAAAAGGGAAAGCTTAGAAGAATGAAATCAAAAAGAAAGGAAGTAAGGAAAAATAAAAGAAGAAGATAGAGAAAGAAAGAAAAAGGAGAAATAAGAAAAAACTAAAGAGAGAAAAGAGAGAAAAGTAAAAAAGAAAAAGAAGAAGAGTATGCTAAAAAGAGAAAAAGAGAGGAGAAAAGGCAAAAAAAAATAAAGGAAAAAGAAGAAAAAAGAAAAAAAAAACAAGAAAGAAAAAAAGAAGAAAGTAAAGAATGAGATAAAATAAGAGAAGAAAGATGATAGAAAGAGAGGAAAAGAAAAGTAAAAATAGAACCTAATAGAGGCTATAGGGAAAAAAGAAAAAATCTAACAAAAAAAGAAAAAAAACTATACTAAAAAAAAACTAAGGAAAAAACTAAAAATATAAAAGAAAAAAAAAAAGAAAGATAAATAAAGAGAAAGAGAGAGGAAAGAAAAAGAAAAAAGATAAGAAAAAAGAAAGAAAATAGAAGAAAAAAAAAAAAAAAAGAAGGAAGGAAAGAGAAGCTATAAGAATAAAAGAAAAGAAAAGAAGAAAAAGAGAACCTAAAAAAAAAGGGAGGAAACTAAAAAATAATAAGATGAAAAATACTAAAAGAAAAATAAAAAAAAAGAAACGAATAAAGATAAAGAAAGAAAAAAAAGAAGAGTAAAAAAAGGAAGAGAAAGAAAAGAAGAAAGAGTAAGAAAGAAAAAAGAGAAAAAGCTAAAAAAGAGAGAAAAGAAGAAGAAAGAGAAAAAGGTCGAGAAAGAATAAAGAAAAGAATAGTAAAAAATAAGACTAAAGGATATAAAAAAAAAAAAAAAAATACAAAAGAACTAAAAGAGAAAAGAAAACTACAAGAGGAAAAGAAGTCCCCTAGAAAAAAGATCTAAGGGGAAGTGGAAAGAAGGGAAGAAAAAATAGAGGGAGAAAGAAAAAAAGAGAAGAATATAAAAAAGGAAAAAAAAAAACTAATAGAAGAGATCTATAACTATAAGGGACTAGAGAAAAAGGGAGAAATAAAAGTAAAAAGAAGAATAAAAACTAAAAAAAGCCTAAGAGAAAGAGAAAAAAAAAGAGAGATAAGAACTAAAGAACAAAGAGAGGAAAAGAAGAAAAGAAAAAAGAGGAGGTAAAAAGAAAAAAGAAGAGAGAGATAGCTAAAAAAAAGGAAGAAGAGTGAGAACGAAGGAGGAAAATAGAAAGAGAGGGCAAAAAAGGAAAAAAGCTAAAAAAGAAAGAAGAAAATCTAAAAAAAAAAAAAAAAAAAAATACTACTAAAAAAGAAAAAAGAAAAAAGGTAAACTAAAAAGAAAAAATAATAGGAAAAATAGAAAAAAACTAAAAAAAAAACAAAAATAAAAAGAAAAAATAAGTGAAAAAGAAGAAAAACTAGAAAGAGAAAAGAGGAAAACTAGAGAGAGGAAGAGAAAAGAGGAAAGGAAGAGGAAAGGAAAAGAAGAAATAAGAAAAAAAAAAAAATAAAGAAGGAAGTAGAAAAGAAAAAAGAAATAAAAAAAAAAAGAAAAATAGAAAAAAAAAAAGAAAAAAGGGAAAGAAGAAGAAAAGACTAAAAAAAGAGTCTAAGAAAAAGAGAGCTAACTAAAGAGAAAAAAAAGATAAAAAGAATAGAAAAAAAATAAATTTTCGTATAGAGGAGAGAATAAAAAAAAAATTCAAAAAAATATAAAAATACAGGAAAAAAAAAAAAAGAAAAAGAAGAAAAAAGAGTAAAAAAGAGATAAGAAAAAGCTAAAAAAAAAAGAAAGGCCCCAAAAAGAAAAAGAAAAAAAAAGAAAGGATAAAAAAGAGAAAAAGAGAAAAGAGGAAAAAAAATAAGAAGAAAGGAAAGGAAGGAAAAAAATTAAAAAAAAAAAAAAGGAAAAAAAACGAAAAAGAGAAGGAAAGTTAAAAAAAAAAAGAAAAGAAAGAGGAGATAAAACTAAAAGAAAAGAAATGAAAGAAAAGAAAAAAAAGAAAGAAAAAAGAAATCCTTAAAAAAGAGGGAAGAGAGGAAGAAATGAAAAAAAAAGTAAAAAAAGAATAAAGAAGAAGACTAGAAAAAAAAGAAGAAAAAAAGAATAAAAAAAAAAACTAAAGGAAAAGAAGAATAGAAGAGAAAGAAAAAAAAAAGAAGAAAGAAGACTAAAAGTGAGAAGATTAGAGAAAGAAAAAAAGAAAAAAAAGAAAAAAAAAGAGGGAGCTAATAAAAGCTAAAAAGGATAAAAGAAAAAAAGAAAAAAAAAGAAAAGAAAAAAAAAAAGATAAAATAGAGAAGTAAGAAAAAAGAAAAAAAGAGAAAGAAAGAACTATAAAAAAGTCTAAAAAATAGAAATAGAACTCTAGAAGAATAATAAGCTAGAGAAAAGAGAAAGGGAGAAAAAAATAGAAGAAAGAAAAAAAAAGAATAGAGAAGACGGGAAAGGAAATAAAAAAAAGAAAGTAAGAGGAAAAAGGAGAGAAAGAAGGAGAAAAAGGAAAAGTCTATAAAAAAGAAGGGAAAGAAGAAAAAAGGAGAAAGAAAAAACTAGAAAAAGAGAAAGAAAAGAGACGATAAAGAAGGAAGAAAAGCCCAAAAAGAGTCTAAAAAGAAGAAAGAAACAAGACTAAAGTGCCCCCTAGAAAATGAAAAAGAAAAAAAGAAAGGAGAAAGAAAAATAAAAAGAAAAAAAGAAACTAAAGATATAAAAAGAGAGAAAAAAGAAAAAAGGAAAAAAGAATATCTAGAAGCTAAAAAAAAAGATAAAAAAAGAAAAAATAGAGAAAACTAGAGAGAAAGGCAAAAAAGTTCTAAGAGAGAAAAAAAAAAAAAAAAAAAAAAAAGGAAAAAAAAGAAAGAAAGAAGAGAAAAAGAAATAGAAAGAGAAAAGAAAATAAAAGAAAGAAAAGAAAAAAGAAAAAGGAAAAAAGAGAAGGTCTAAAGAAGATAAAAAGGAGAAGAAGTAAAAAGAAAAAAGTAAGAAAGAGAGAAAGAAAAGAGAATGAAAAACTAAAAAGGAAACCTAAAGATGAGAGGACTAAAAAAAAGAAAAGAAGGTAAAAAAGAAAAAACAAAAAAAAAGAAAAAGAGAGAAGAAAAGAAAAGGGAATATAAAATAGAAAGGGTAAGAAAGAATAGGAAAAAAAATAAGAAGAAAAAGAAAAAGAAAGAAAAAGAAGAAAAAAAGGAGAAGAAATAAGAAAGGCTAAGTAAGAAAAAAGAGAAAAGTAAGAAAAAGAATACAATATAGAGAAGAAGAGAGAGAAAGGAACTAAAGAAGAAACTTAAGGGGAAGAAAAGAGAAAATAAAAAAAAAAAAAAAAAAAAAAAAGGGAGGAAAAGGGAAAGAAGAGGAATAAAAGTAAGGAAAAAGGAAAAACATAAAGAAAAAGAGATAGAAAAAACTAAAAAAAAGAAAAAACTAAGAGAACAACGAAAAAAAGAAAAAGATGAAAGATGAGAAAAAAAAAAGAAAAGAGGAAAGGAAAGAAGAAAAGAAAAAAGAAAGAAAAAGAAAAAACTAGAATAAAAAAAAAGAAAAGGAATAAAAAGAAAAAAAGAAAAGGGAAAAAGAAAAGCTAGATAAGAGGCGAGAAGAAATCTAATAGAAGAAGAAAATATAAAGAAAAGAGAAAAGAAAAAAGAAAAAGAAAAAAAAAGGTAGAGAGAGAAAAAGAAAGAAAAAGACAAAAAAGAAAGAAAATAAAAAAAGAAAAGAAAAGAGAGAGAAAAAGGATTCTAGAAAAAAAGAAGAGGAAGGAAAAGATAAAAAAACTAGAAAAGGAGAGGAAAGAAAAGTAAGATAGAGGAGAGCCCTAAAAAAAGATGAACTAAAAATAAAAGAAAAAAGAAGAAATAAAAAAAAAAAGAAGAATAAAAAAAAGGAAAAAAAAGAAGAAAAAATAGAAAATAGAAAAAAGAAAGAAGGAGAAAAATAGAAAAAAGAAAAGGGAGAAAGAAAAAAAGAAAAAGGCAAAAAAGAAAAAAGAAAAAACTAAAAAAAAAGAAAAAGAATAAAAAGACAAAAAAAAAGAAAAGCTAAAAATCTAGAAAAGCAAGAAAGAAAAAAGGAAGAAAAACATAGATATAAGAGAAGGAAGAGAAAAATTTCTAAGAAAAGAGAGGTAAAAAGAAAAACTAAAAGTAAGACAGAAAAGAAAGAAAGAAAAAAAAGAAAAGATAGAGGAAAAAAAGAGAGAAATGATAAAAAAAGTAGAAGAGAAAAAAAGAAAGAGAGAGAAGAAAAAAGAGATAAATAGGAAGAAAAGGATAGAGAAAAAGAGAAAAACAAAAGAAGAAAGAAGGAAAAAAAAAAAGAATAAAAAGAGAAAAAGAAAGAAAGAAAGACGGGAAATGAGGGAAAAAAAAACTAAAGTAAGAAAAAAAACTAGAAAAAGAAGAAAAACTAAAAGTAAAGAATAAAAGAGAAAGGAGGGGAGAGGTAAAAAAAAATAGAAAAAAAGGAAAAAAAAAAAAAAGCTAAAAAAACTAGAGAAAAGAAGAAGAAAAGAGAGGAGAAAGGGAAAAAGGAAAAAATAAAAAAGAAAAAAAAAGAAACTAAGGAAAAGAAAAAAAAAAAAATGAGAAAACGACTAAAAGAAACAAAAAAAAAACTAGAGAAGAAAAAAGGAAAAGAACTAAAAAAAAGAAAACTAAAAAGGAAAGAAATAAAAAAATAAAAAAAACGGAAAGAAAATAAAAAAAGAGAAGAAAGAAGAAGGAAATAAAAGAGAAAAAATAATAAGGAAGTAATAAAAAAAGACTAAAATAATAAAAGAGAAAGAAGAAAATGAAAAGAAACTAAATAAAAAGAGAAAAAAATAAAGAAAAAAAGAGAAAAAGGAAGCTAACTAAAATCTAGAAAAACTAAAGAAGAAAAGAAGGCTAGGTAAAAATAAAAAGACTAAAGAAGAAAAAAGGAAAGAAAAAGCTAAAAAAGAAAAGAAAAAAAAGCTAGAGAAGAAAGAGGAGAAAAGTCTAAAAAAATAAAAAAGAAGAAAAGAAAAAAAGGAAAGGAAGGAACTAAAAAATCTAAGCTAAAAAGCTAGGAAAATAACTAAAAAGAAAAGAGAAATCTAGAACAAGAAAAAATAAAAAAAGAAAGGAAGAAAAAGGAAAAAGAAGAAAATAGAAAGTTTCTAAGGAAGAAAAAAGTAAAATGAGAAGAAAGCTAAAAAGAAAAAGAGAAAAATCAAAGGAAAAGGAGAAAAAAGAAGATAAAAGGAAAGAAAAAGAAAGAAGGAAAACATAAAAAAAAAACTAGAGAGGAGAAAAAGAAAAAAGAAAAATAGAAAGAGGGAGAATAAAGATAGAAGTAAGGCCCAAAATAAAGAAAAAAGAAAAAAGAGAAGAAGAAGGAAAATAAAAATAAATAAAAGAAGATAAAAAAACTAATAGAGAGAAAAGAAAAAAGAATAGAGAAAAAAAAGAGGAAGAAAACTAAAAGAAAAGAAAGACTAAAAAAAGAGAAAAAAGAAGGAAGGAAAAAGAAAAAGTAAAAAATAGAAAAAAAAGGAAGAAAAAAAAAAAAAAAGAGAGAGAGATCTAAGAAAAAGAACAGAAAAAAGGAAAAAGATAGAGGAAGAGAGAAAGTATAGTAAAGACAAAAGAAGTAAATAAAAAAAAAAAAAGAAAAGAAAAAAAAAGAAAAAGAAAGAAAAAAAGAATAAAAAAGAAAAAAAGGAAAAAAACTAATAAAAGAGAAAGAGAATAAAAGAGAAAGGAAAGACTAAGAAAATAAGGAAATAAAAAAAAATAAGAAAAGAAAGAAAGCGAGAGAGAGAAGGATAGAACAAAAAAAAAAGAGAGAAAATAGAAAGAGGAAGGAGGAGAAAGAAAGAAAAAGAAAAAGAAAGGGAATAAAAAAAGAAAAGAAAAAAAAGAAGAATAAAGCGAAAAGAGGAAGGAAGAAAAGAAGAAGAAAAAAGTAAAGAAAAAAAAAAAGAAAAGAAAAGAAAAAAAAAAGAAAAAAAAATAAGAAAAAAAGATAAAGCTAAGAAAAGAAGGAAAAAAAAGAAGGAAAAAAGGCTAAGAGCGGCAAAAAAAAAAAAATAAAAAAAAAGGAAAAAAAGGAGAAAGAGGAAAAAACGAAAAAGAAAAGAGAAAAGAAAAGTAGAAATGAAGAGTAAAAAAAGTAAGAAAAACTAAATAGGAAAGAGGAAAAGAAGAAGAAAAAAGAAGAGAAGAATAAATAAAAGAAAAAAGAAGAAAAAGAAAAAGAGAAAAGGAACAAGCTAGAAGAAAAAAAAAGTCTAAAAGAAGAAAAAAAGAGAAAAAAAAAAAGCCTAGAAAATAAAATAGAAAGGACTAAGGAGAAAAAAAAAAAGCTAGATAGGGGAAGAAGAGTAAAAAGGAAGACAGGAGGAAAAAAAAAAAACTAAAAGAAACTAAAAGATAGTAATAAAAAAAATAAATAAAAAAAGTAAAAATAAAAGAATAAAGAAAGAAAAAGAAAAGAGAAAAGATAAAATTAAAGAGAAAGAAAGGAAATAGAAAAAAGAAAAATAAACTAAGAAAGAAAGGGGGGGGGGGGGGGGGGGGGGGGGGGGGGGGGGGGTAAATAAAAGACAAAAGAAAGGGAAAAAAGAGATAGGAAGAGAAAATAAAAAAAAAAGGAAATACCTAGAAAAAAAACTAAGGAAAAGAGAGAGAACCTAAAAGGAAAAAGAAAAGAAGAAAAATAGTAAGAAGAAAAAGCCCCAAAATCTTAAAAAAAAGAGAAGAACTATATGGAAAAGAAAAGGAAAATAGAAGATCTAGAGAGAAGGAGAAAAGAAAAAATATAGAAAAAGGGAAAAGAGATATAGAGAGACTAAAAAAAAAAAGATAGACTAAAAAAGAAAAAAGAAAGAGAACTAAGAAAGAACTAAGGGAGTAAAGAAAAAAGAAAGAAAAAATTAGAAAGAAAAAAAAGAGAAAAAGAAGTAGAAAAGAAGGAAATACTACTAGAGAAAGAAAAAGTGTCGTAGAAAGAAGGAAAAAAAAGAATAAAAGAAAAGAAAAGAAAGGAAGAAAAAGAAAAACATATAAAAAAAAAAAAAGAAAAAAGCTAAGGAGAAAGAAAAAAAAAGAAAATAGGGGAACTACAAAGAACTAAAAAAATAGAGGAAAAGAAAAAAAAAGTCTAAGGATAAATAGAAGAGAAAAAAAAGGATAAGAAAAGAAAAAAAGAAGGAAAGGAAAAAATAAACTATAAGAGAAGAGAGTAAAAAAGAAAATAATGGAAATGGAAAAAAAAAAAAGAAAAAAAAAGGAAGAGATAAAGAAAAAGAAAAAAGTAAGGATCTAAAGAAAAGAAGAAAAAAAAGGAAGGAAAAAAAGAGAAAAGAAAGAAGAAAGAAAGAAAAAAGGCAAGAAAGTGAAAAGGATATAGAAAAAAAAAAAAAAGAGAAGAAAAATAAAAGTAGAAGGAGAAGAAAATAGGTAAAGAAAGAGTAGGCAAAAGAGGAGAAAATTGACTATAAAGAAAACGAAACTTAAAAACAGAGAAAAGAAGAACTAGAAGAAAAAAGAAAAAAAGAAAGGAATAGAAAAGAGAAAAAAGATAAAAAGATCTAGAGGGGTAAAGAGAGGAAAAAGAAAAAAAAGAAGAAGAAAGAAAAAAGTAGAAGAAAAAAAAGACATAATAAATAAGAAGGAAAAAATTAGAAAATAAGGAGAATCTAAGAAAAAAAAAAAAGAGAGAAAAGAGAAGAGAAAAGAAAAAAAGAGAGAAGAGAACTAGGGAAAAAAATAAAAAAAGTGAAAAAGGAAAAAAAGAGGAAGGGAGTAAGAAGAAAAAAAAAGAGAAGAAAAAAGAACTAGAAAGAAAGAAAAACTAAAAAAAAACAAGAAAAAGGAGGAAGGAAAATAACTAAAAAGGAGAAAAAATAGCTAAGAGAAAAGAGTAAGAACTAAAAAAGAAAAAGAGAAAGAGGAGAACAAATAGAAGAAAGATAAAGAAATAAAAAATAAACTAAAAAAAGAAAAGAAAATAAAAAATCTAAAGAAGGGGAATGAGAAAGAAAAGAAAAAAAAAAAGACTATAAAAGAAAAGAAAAAAAGAAAAAAAAAAAGAAAAAAAAAGATAAAAAAAAAAAGTCTAAAAGTAAAGAAATTTCTAAAAAAAAAAACTAAAAAAAGGATAATAAATAAGAATAAAAAAAAAAAGAGAAAAGGAAAGAATGAAGATAAAAAAAATCCTAAGAAGATAAGAAGAAAGATAAGGATAAAAAATAAGAAAGAGAAAGAAGAAAAAGATCTAAGGTATAAAAGAAAAAAGAAAAAAGTAAGTAAGCCAGAAACTAAAAGAAAAACTAAAAGTCTAGAAAAATAAAAAAAGAAGTAAAAAAAGAAAGAAATAAAAAGAAAATAGAAAAGAAAATAAAAGAAAAAAAAAGAAAAGAAGAGTCTAAAGAGAAAAGAAAAGCTAGAGAAAGAAAAAGAAAAAAAGAAAGAAAAAAAAGATAGTAGAGAAAAGAAAAAAACAAAAAAGAAAAAGAAGAAGAAAAAAAGAAGAAACTAAAAAAGAGAAAAAAGAAGAAAGAAAGGAAAGAAAAAAGAAAAAAAAATAAAGAAGGAAGAAAAGAGTCAAAACTAAAAAGAAGAAAAAGAAAAAAAGAAGAGTATGAATCTAAAGAGAAAAAGAGAAAAAGAAAAGAAAGGAGAAGGAAATAAAGAAAAGTAAAAAGAAAAAAAAAAAAAAGAAGATAGACGAAGAAAGAACTAAAGAATGAGATTTTCTAAGATAAAAAGAAAACGAAAGAAAGAGGGGGAGGTAAGTAAAAAAAAGAAAGAAAGAGAGAAAGTCTAGAAAAGAAAGAAAGAAAAAGAAGACTAAGAAAAGAAATATAAAAAAAGATCTAAAAAAAAAGTAAACTAAAAATAGAAGAAAAAGAAATAAAAAACTAATAAAAGAAAGAAGAAGAAAAAGGAAAAAAAAAATAAAGAAAAAAGGAGAAAAAGAAAAAAGAAAAAATCAGGAAAAAGAGAGGGAAAAAGAAAAAAAAAGGTAAAGTAGAAAGAGAAGAAGAGAAAAATAAGTTTTCTAAAAAGAAGAAAAAAAGACGTAAAAAGAAGAGCCTAAAGAAAAAATATAGCTAGAGAAAAGAAGAGGAGATCTAAGAAAAAAGAGAAAGGGGAGAAAAATAGAAAGATAAAGAAAGATAGAAAAAAATAAAAGAAAAGAAAGAGGAGAAAAGAGAAGAAGACTAGCTAGAGAAAAAGAAGAAGAGAAAGAAAAGACAAAACTAGAGAAAGAAGGAAAAAAAAAAGACAAAAGAGATAAGAAGGAAAAAGGAAAAAAGGATAAATTTTTCTAAAAAAAGAAAATAAAAGTAAGATAAAAGAAAAGTAAAAAAGAAAGGAGAAGAAAAAAAGAGCTAGAAAGAAAAAAAAAGAAAAATAAAGGATAGAAAAAAAAGAAAAGAAGAAAAAAAAAAGAGAAAAAAAAAAAAAAAATAGAAAATAAGAAAATAGAAAGAAGAGTAAGGAAGAATAAGAAAAAGAAAAAAGAGGAGATAAGAATAAGAATAAAGAAAAAAAAAATAAAAAAGAAATGGGAAGTACTAAAGGGTAAAGAGAAGAGAAGGAGAAAAAAAGGAGAATCAGAAAGAAGAAAAAGAAAAAAAAGAAGAAAAAAGAGAAAAAAAAAGGAGATAGGAAAAAATAGAAAAAATGAGAAAAAAAAAATAAAAAAGAGGAAAGAAAATAGAAAAAGAGAAAAAAAAAAAGAGGAAAAGAAGTCCTAAGAGAAGGAAAAAAAAAGAAGAGGAATAAAAAAAATAAGAGCGAAAAGAAAAATAAGAGAAAAAGAAAAAAAAATAAGTAAGAGAGATAGAAGGAAAAAAAGAGAAAAAAAGAGAAGAAAAGAGAGGAAGAGAGGAGAAAAATAAATAGAGAAAAAAGAGAGAAATAGGAAAGTAAGAAAAAAAGATAGCTAAGGAAATAAAAAGAGGGAGAAAGCTAAAAAAGTATATTCTCAAAAAAAAGACAAATAGAAGAAAAGAAAAAGAAAACGGAAGAAGATAGAAAAGAGAAGAAGAAAAGATAGAAAGACTAAAGAAAAGAAAAAATTAGAGAGGAGAAAAGACTAGAAAGAAAAAAAAAAAGATAAAAAAGACCTAAAGAGAAAAGAAAAAAAAGAAAAAAGAGAGAAAAAAAAAGAAAGAAAAAGAGGAAAAAAAGAAAAAAAAAAAGAGAGAAAAGGGGAAAGAAATAAAGAGAAAAAAAAAGGAAAAAAAGATAAGGAAGGAAAAGATTCTAGAAGGGAGCTCGAAAAAAAAGAAGTAGGCTAAGGAAAAGGTAATAAAGAAAAAAGAAAAATAAAAAAAAAGAGCAGCTAATAGATAGAAAAGAGAAGAAAAGAAAGAAAAAGGTAGGTAAGAGAAAAGAAAAAAAAAAAAGCCCAAAAGAATAAAAAAAAAGAAGACTTAAAAAGATCCTAGTAAAAAAGAATAAGGAAAAAAAAAAATAAAAGAGTAAAAAAAGAAAAAGAGAAAAAAAAAGAAGAGGCCCAAAAAAAAAGATATAAAAATAAAATACTAAGGTACTAAAAGAAAAAGTAAGAAAAGAGCTAAAAAAGAGAGAAAAAAGTAAGAAGGAAGGAAAAATAAGCAGAAAAGAAAGGAAAAAGGAAAAAAGAGAAAAGAAAAGGAGGAGGAAAAAGGACTTACAAAAAGAGATAGAAAGAGAAAAAAGAACTAGAAAGAAAAAAAAGGAAAAAATAGAGAAAAAAACTAAGAAAAAAAAAGAGGGAACAAAAAAAAGGGAAAAGAGAAAAAAAGAAAGAAAAATAGAGTAAAGGGGCCAGAAAGATAAGGAAAAAGTAGAAGAGAAGGAGAAAAAAGAGGAAAAGATATAATAAAAGACTAAAAAAAAAGAAAAGGAAAAAATAAAAAGGCTAGAAAGAAAACTAGAAAAAAAGAAGAGAAATAAAAAAGAGAAAAAAGAAGAAGATAAAAATAAGTAAGAATAATATAAAACAAAAAAAATAAAAAAAAGTCTAAAAGAAAGGAAAGAAAATAAACTATAAAAAAAAGAGAAGATAAAAAGACTAAGAAAAAAAAAAGAAAAGGAAAGGAAAGGAAAGAAGAAAGAAAGAGACTAAAAAAAGCGATAAAGAAAAAATAAGAAAAGCCCAGAAAAAAAGAAAAAAAAAAAGAAGAAGAAAAAAAGAAAAAGAAGGAAAAATGGAAAAAAAAATACTAGAAAGAAAAAACCAGTAAAGAAGGCTTAAAAAGAAAGTAAGAAAGAAATAAAAAAAAAAGGGAAACAAAGGAGAAGAAAAACTAATAAATAGAAGAAAAAAAAAAAAAAAAAGAAAAAAAGAAAGAGAATAAAAAAAAAAATAGAAAGAAAAAAAAAGACTAGAAAAAGGTAAGGAAAAAAGAAAAAAAAAGAGCAAAAAAAAGAAGGAGAAAACGAAAGAATAAGAAAAAAAAAAGACAGAAAAAAACTAAAAGCAAAAGGAAAACTATAATAAAGAAAAATAAAAAGAAAAGAGAAGAAAGAAGATAAGTAGAAGAAAGATAGTAAGGAAAAAAAAATAAAAGAAAAAGGAAAAGAAAAAAAAAAAATAGAAAGAAAGAAGAAAAAATAGTATCTAAAGAAGAAAGAAAGAAAAGCAAAATAAAACTAAAAATGGCTATGGTCCTAGAAAAGAAAAGAAAAAAAAAACGAAGATAAAAAAAGAAATAAAAAAAAAAGAGAATTCTAAAACTAGAAAAAAAGCCGTGAAGCGAAGAAAGTAGTCTAAAAAGCAAGAAAAAAGAAAAAAAGAGAAAAGATAGAGAAAGAAGAGAATAAAAGTAGAATAAAAAAATAAAAAGAAAAAAGTTCTAAATAAAAAAAGAATTAAATAAAAAAAAAAAAAGAATAAAAAGAAAAAAAGGTAAAAAAAAAGGAGAAAGAACTAAAAAAGAAAAAGGAGGAGCTAAGAAATATAAAAAAAAAAGAAAAAGAGAAAAAAAAAAGAAAAGGGGAAATAAAAAAAAAGAGATAAAAGAAAGAAGAAAGAAAGAAATAGATAGAGAAAAGAGCTAGATAAAAAAAGGAGAAAAGAGAAAGGAGAAAAAAAAGAAAAAAAAAAAAAAGAAAAAAATAGAGGACTAAAAGAGAAGAATAATAAAAAAAGAAAAGTAAATAAAAAAAGAAGAAGGAAAGAAATAAGTAAAAAGTTATCTCAAAAAGAAAAAAAAAATAATAAAAAAGAGAAAAGAAGGGAAAGGAAAAAAAAAAAGAGGAGATAAATAGAGAGAAAAAAAAGAAAAAAATAAGGAAAAGAGGAGAAAAGAGTAAAGGCCCTAGAAAGAAAAAGGAAAAAAGGAAAAAAGGCCCCCCCCAAGAAGAAACTAGAAATAAATAATCTAAATAAAAAAAGAGAGTAGGAAAAGAAAGAAAAAAAAGAGGTAAGAAAAAGTAAAAACTAAGATAAAGAAGAAGGTAAAAAAAAGGAACAGAGAGAAAGTAAACTAAAAACTAAAAAAAAAAAATAGAAGGGATAAAGAATAGAAATTAAGGAAGAAAGGAAGTCCTAAGAAAAACTTAAAAAAGGAAAAGTCCAAGAAAAAGAAGAGAAGAGACAATATAAAGAAAGAGAAAAAAAATAAAATAAAAAAGAAAAAAAAAAAAGAAGTTTCTAAGAGTAAGAAGTAACGAATAAGTACTAAATAAAAGAAAAAAAAAGAGAAGAAGAGAGTAGAAAGAATAAAAGAAAAAGAGAGAATAAAGAAAAAGAGAGAAAAAAAGAAAGAAAAGGATCTAAAAATAAAAAAAAAAAAGGAAATAAGAAAAAAAATAGAAGTAAACTAAAGATAGAAAGAAAAGAAGAGAAAAGAGAGGAGATAAATAGAGAAACAGCAAAGAAGAAAAGATAAAGAAAATGAGAAAAGAAAGAAGGAAAAGAAAAGAAGCTAAGAGCCTAAAGTAAAAAAAATCTAAGACTAAAACTTAATAAGGAAAATAGGAGCTAAAGTATAGAGAAGAAGGAAATAAAAAAGAAGAGAAGAAAAAGAGAAAAAGAGAAAAAAAAAAAGAAAAAAGAAACTAAGAGAAAAAGAAGAAAAAGAAAAAAAAAAAGAGAATTAAAGAGAAAGAAAAAAAGAAGTCTAGAAGAATAAAAAGAGAAACAAAAGTAAAGAAGAACGAAGGATAAATAGATAAAAAGAAATAAAAGAAAAAGAGAAAAAAAAGATCTTAGAAAAAAGAGAACTAAGAGAGAAAATAAAAAAAAAAAAGAAAGAGGAAAAAAAAAATAAAAAATAAAAGGACAGAAGAAAAAGAAAAAAAAAAGTAGAAGAGATAAGTAAAGAGCTAAAAAGAAGGGGGGGAAAAAAACCGTAAGGAACAAAAAAGAAGATTCTAAGAAAGAAATAAGAAAGTAAAAAGGAAGAAAAAAAAAACTAAGTCTAAACTAAAAGAAAAGAAAAAATAGAAAATCTCGGAGGAAGGAAAAAAAAAAAAAAAAAAAAAAAAAAGAAAGAAAAAAAAAAGAAAAAAAGAAAGAAGAGTAGGGAGAAAAAAAAAAGAAAAGAAGCAAAGGAGCCTAAGAGGAAAACTAAAAAAAAGAAAAAAAGAAAAAAAAGTAAACGAGAAAAAGGAAAAGAGAGAGGAAAAAGAAAAAAAGGACTAAGAAGAAAAAAAAATAAAGAGATCTCTAGGGAGAAAAAGTGATAGCTTAAAAGAAGAAAGAGAACTTAGCAAAAAAGAAGAAAAAAGAAGAAGAGAAAGAAAAGGAAGAAAAGAAAAGAAGAAAAGGTAAAAAAGGAAGAAAACAAAAAAGATAAAAAAAATCTATAAGAAAGAGAAGAAAAAAAAAAAAGAAAAGAGAAAGAAAATAAACCTAAGAAAAAAAAAATAAGAAAAGTAAAGTAAAAAAAAGAAAAAAGAGAAAAAAGACTAAAAAAAGAACTAGCACTAGGAAGGAAAAAAAAGGGAAGGTAAGAAAAAGAAGGGGAAAAGGAAGAGAAATAAATAAGGAATGTGGGGGGAAGAAGAGAACTAAAGAGAGATAGTAGTAAAAAAAAAATAAGAGGAAAGAAAAAGCTAAATAAGCTAAAAAAAAAAAACTAAAAGAAAGGAGAAAATAAGATAGACTAAAAAAGAATGCTCTAAAAAAGAAAAAAAAGAAAAAAGGAAAAAAGAAAAAAGAAGATAGTACTAAAGAAAGAGGAGAAAAAAGAGAAAAAAAGAAAAAAGAAAAAAAGAGTCTAAATAGAAAGGAGGGAAGAAGTAAGAAAAAAAGAAATAAAAGCTAATAGAGAAGATAGAAAGAGGAAAAGGAAGAAAAAAAAGATAAAAAAAAGAGAGAAAAAGGAAAAAAAAAAGAGAAAGAAAAGAAGAAAAGAAGTAAAAAAAAAGACTGAAAAGAGAAATAAAATCTAAAGAAAGTAAAGAACTATCTATAAGAAAATAGAAAAAAAGGAAAAAAGGAAAAGAGATAAAGAAGAAGAGAAAAAAAAAAGAAAAACAAAGAGAGAAAAGAGAATAAAAAAAGAGAGAAAGCTAAAAGAAAAGAAAGAGAAGAAAAAAAAAAAAGAACTAAAGAGAGAAAATAAAAAAGAAGAAAAAGAGGAAAGAAAGAATAGAGAAGAATGAGTAGGGAAAAAAAGAAAATCTAAAAAAAGAACTTAAAAGAAGAGATAGGAATACCTAAAAAGAGAAAGGTGAAAAAAACAATAAAAAAAGAAGCAAAGAAAAAGGAATAAAAAAAGAAGAAAGAAAAGTAGATAAAAAAGAAAGAACGCTAGAGGAAAAGAAAGACAAAAAAAAAGAAGAAACTAAGAAAAAAAGAAACAGAAAAAGAAGAAAAAGAATAAAAAGAAAAAAAAAAAAAAAATCTAAAAAAAGCTAAGAAAAAATGAAAGAAACAAGAAACATCTAAAACGGAAGGAGAAGGAAGAGAGAGAATTCAAGAGTAAGATAAAGAGAAAAGAGAAAAAAAGAAAAAAAGAAGAAAGACAAAAAAAAAATAAAAAGACTATAAAAGAGAGAAGGCTAAAGTAAAAAGGATCTAGAAGGTAAAAAGACAAAAAAGAAAATAAGAAAAAAGAGAGACAAAGGAAGAGATAAAACTAGAAAAGAAAAAAAGAATACTAAAGAGGAGACTAAAAGAATAAAAAAAAAGAAAAAATAAAAAAAAGAAGAGAAAGAAAAAAAGAAAAGAATAAAAACCTAAGGAGAAGAGAAAGTTCCTAAGAAGAAAAAGTATAAAAAGAAAACCCAGAAAAAAAGAAAGATAGAAGGAATGAGAGAATAGAAAAAAAGGGAAAAAATAAAAGAGAAAGAAAAGAAGGATTATAAAGGAAAAAAAAAAAGAGAGGAGAAAGACTAAACGCCCAGAAAATAAAAGGAAAAAATCTAAACGAGTGAAAGAAAAAAGAAACTAAAAAAAAAAAAAGAAATAGAGAAAGAGAGAAAAAAAAATAAAAAAAAAAAAAAAAAAGAAGAAAATAAAAAAATAGAGAGAAAAAAACTAGAGAAAGACAATAAAGAAAAGATTAAAGAAAAAAAAGATGAAAGAAAAAGAAAAATAAAGGAAGAAAAAGAAGAAAAAAAAAAAGGAATAGAAAAGTAAAAAGAAAATCTAAAAAAGAGTAAAAGAAAAAAAGGGAAAGCAAAAAAAAAAAAAAAGGTAGTTAGTAAGAATAAAAAGAAGAGAAGAAGATAGGTGAAAAGGCCCGAAATAGGAGGAAAGAAAAAAGAAAAATAAAACTAGAGCTAGAGAAAGAAAGAGTAAGGAAAAGACAGAGAGAAGAAAAGAAAAAATAAGAAAAAAAGAGAAAGTATGAGGAAGAAGAAGGATAAAAAGAGAAAGGAGAAAGAAGGAGATAGATCTAAAAAGGAAAAAGAAGAAAGAGAAAGTAGAAAGTAAACTAAAAGATAAAAAGAAAAGAAAGACAGAAAGAAAAAGGGAAAAATGAAGATAAAAAAATAAAAAAAAAGAGAAAAGAAAGAAAGAAAAGATAAAAAAAAAAAAAAAAATAAAAAAATAAAGAAGAAAAAAGAGGAAGAAAAAAGGAAAAAGAGAAAAGAAAGGAAAAAGAAAGCGAAAATAGAAAAGAGAAATGAAAGAAGAAGAGGTAAAAGGAAGGAGAAATAAGAAAGAGAGTAAAGAGGAGAAGAGCCTTATTTTCTTTTTGTCAGACCTCATTGAGTTACCCGTTTTTTTTTTTTAAAAAACTCGGTAGTCATGGTATGGTTAAAATTCCTAAAAGCAAGTATAATTCGCCCACAGTTTGGATATAATTCGCCTAACCAAACTGTAAATTCGCGCCAAAGCTTTTTTGGTATAATTCGCACCTCAGTTTGTATAATTCGTCTAAATCCAAAAGTATAAATTTCGTGCTAATTTTGTATAATTCGCCTTCAGTTAGTTAATAAGTCCGCACTAAGTCACTTTTCCGTAAAAATAGATCTGAGTTTTCTTGTCCTTTTTCAGCTTTATCCATTTTTTCTTATCTCCTTTTTCAAACAACATGAAGAATACGATAAGCCCAAAAAGAGTACCATGAATCAGCAAATTTGAGACCACAAAAAGCAACAAAACAATAAGCACTTTAACCAGAAAATAAGCTTAACCAAGGACAATAAGCTCAAAATAAGCCATAAAGCAGCCAATAAGCCCAAAACGTCATATTGGTAAACAACATATGATGAGACATATTTGAGACAGTTAAACAAATCTATCTATAAAAAATGATAAAGGACAAACGTGACTAAAGTGACGGATTTTGAAACTGATAAACAGCATAAAACCAACCGGACCATAAATAAATAAAACCGACCTAAGAATGAAAACCTGGCTCTGATACCAATTAAAGAAACTAAAGAATCAATGATTCGATGGCCGGGGAGACTCAAACCATAAGATAGTCATGATTCTAGTAAGAGAGAGAGTAGAGAGAGAAATAAGATAATGTATAAGAGAATGAAAAGTGAAAGAATACAAGAGTCTCTACCCCGTCCAGCAAGCCATGGAGTAAATAATCCATACGCCTCAAAACTATACAATAATGCATATTCTAGTCCATGCGTATGTGACTATGATACACTAAGATAATTCTGTAATGTCCTCACATAAAATGAGTTTCTAACAATTATCCGGATTGATTGTGATCGTAAAGATGGTGAAATTACACTGAAAATTCATAGTGTATATGTTAAAAAAACCAAAAAATCAAAAAAAATAGAAAAAAGTGAAAAAAATGTGATTCTATAGAGTATTGTTGTATGTTGTCGAAATAAACCATCCATTATTTTTGTAAAAAAGTGGTCGAAATAGTGAAAGATAATGAATGAAAAACCTTGTTATGATATCAATGTTCTTATGCTATTTCCGCTATGCATATACTTTATTGTCATTGTTATCATTATCCTAGATAAGGTCTAAACAACCTGAGCTTACAACGATCTAAGGAGTTATTCAAACTCCACAAGTGGTATCAGAGCCTGTGCTTTGAGAAACTTTGATCTAGAAGTAATGGAGTTGGAGAATTCACAGAACAATGCTTTGGCTAAGCTTCCTATGCTCAAACTCGGGGAGTATAAGATGTGGTAGATCAGGATCAAACAGTATTTTCAGATCTAGGATTATGCTCTATGGGAGGTCATAGAGAATGGGAATTCATGGGTACCTATTCCTGTAACAACATCATCAGAAATTGGTACATCAACAGCAACAAAGATGACTGTGCCTTCTACTATTGAGGAAAAGACGTGTAAAAAGAATGATGTAAAGGCAAGAAGTCTACTGCTCATGGCACAGAGTATCAAAGTGTAGATTCCGCATACACTTTGATATACAAACAAAGTCTCAACCATTGTTATTTTGGATTCATCCAAGGTAACAAACACTTTACAACGTAAAGAATCGATCAAGGCTTGGGATCAACAAGTGGTATCAGAGCCTGTGCTTTGAGAAACTTTGATCTAGAAGTAATGGAGTTGGAGAACACTTAGAACAATGCGTTGGCTAAGCTTCCCATGCTCAAACTCGGGTAGTATGAGATGTGTGAGATCATGATCAAACAGTACTTTCAGATCCATGATTATGCTCTATGGGAGGTCATAGAGAATGGGAATTCGTGGGTACCTATTTCTGTTACAGCACCAGAAACTAGTCCATCAACAACAACAAAGATGACTGTGCCTTCTACTGCTAAAGAAAAGACGTGTAAAAAGAATGATGTAAAGGCCAGAAGTCTACTGCTCATGGCACTGCCTAATGAACATCAACTTACCTTCGATCAGTATGTTGATGCTTAATCAATGTTTGCTGCTATTAAAGCTCGATTTGGAGGGAATGAAGCAATAAAGAAGACACAGAAGGCTTTGTTGAAACAACAGTATAAAAACTTTAATGCTTCAAGCTCATAATCACTTGATTCTATCTTTAACAGGCTTCAAAAGCTTATTAGTAGATTGGCAATTCTGGGTGTAGTTACTCCTCCAGAAGATCTAAATGTTAAATTTTTAAGGAGATTACCTTCTTAATGGGATACACATGTGGTAGTCCGGATGAACAAACCCGATTTTGATACTATGGGTTTGGATGATTTATACAACAATTTTAAAATTTTTGAACAGAAGGTTAAAAAATCAGTTGGCACAAACAATAATGATAAGAACTTGGCATTTCTAACCACTTCAGGTGCATGCAGTACTAATATTATTAATACTGTTAATCCTGAAGTTAGTACTGGTAACACCAAGGTTAATACTGCCAGTACTGGAATTAGTACTGCTAGTTTTAGTGATGCCACAGTATATGCCTTTCTATTCACTCAACCACAAGGGTCTCAACTAGTTCATGAAGACCTTGAGCAACTTCATGATGATGATTTGGAAGAAATGGATCTAAAGTGGAATATGACACTACTAAGTATGAGGGCAAAAAAGTTCTATCAGAGAACTGGAAGGAAAATCATCATTGATGGAAGCAGTACTGTTGGATATGATAAATCAAAGGTAGAATGTTTCAACTGTCATAAAATGGGACATCTTGCCAGAGAATGCAGAGCACCAAGGAGTAAAGACAACAGAAATTAGAATTAAGGTAGCTCATCAAAGGCAGTAAAGATTGAAGATGCTTCTGAAAAGGCAATGTGTGCTATAGATGGTGCTGAATTTGATTAGAGTGACATAGCAGAGGAAGAAATTCAGGCAAACATGGCTCTCATGGCATTCTCAGATTCTGAGGTAACAAATGATAAATCTTGTTCTAAATCTTGTTTGAAAAACTATGAAGCTCTAAAGAAATAGTATGATGATTTGCTTGTTAAATTAGATGATACTGGTTTTAAAGCAGCTACATACAAAAGAGGTTTATCAATTTTAGAAGGACAAATTCTTAAATATAAAGAACATGAAGTTCTTTTTTCTGAGGAAATTGCTTTGCTTAAAAGAAGTGTAGGTCACAAAGAATATCAAATGGGATTACTTAGGACTGAACTTGAAAAGGTTAAACAAGAAAAGGAGGGGTTTGAGTTTAAGATTGCAAAGTTTGAAAAATTAGCAAAAGACTTAGATCAGTTGTTAGCAAGTCAGATAACTGACAAGAGCAAAAAGGGTTTTGGTTATAATGTTGTCCCCTCACCTCATCCTTTGATTCTTAATAGACCAACACCTTTAGACTTATCTTATTCAGGTCTTGAAGAATTCAAAGAACCTGAGGTAAATGAGTATGGTCCTAGGGATTCAAGTTTAAAGCCTACCACTGGTTGTGATAAAGAGTCAGATAATTCTAAGGAGAATACTGATGACTCTTTAAAACAACAACAAAAGACTGATTCTAAAACTAGCTCTGTTAAGTCTCCACTTAAGGTAGACAAAGATTGGAAAGAAAAGTTTTTCTGTCCTGCTAATCATGTTAGGGAAGAAGAACCTAAGAAAGCTAGAGAGAATAATGATGCTCCAATTATTGAAGATTGGGTGTCAGATGATGAGGATGATGATGAGCCTAACCCTAAGGTTGAAAAGAAAACTGTCATACCTACTGCTACTAAGAAAGAGTTTGTTAAACCTGAAAAACCAGTTAGGAGGTCAGTTAGGTATGCAGAGATGTACAGGTCACAAAGACCTAGAGGAAACCAAAGGAATTGGAATGGTCAAAAATCCAATCAATTAGGATGTAACTTTGTTTTTAATAACAAGGCATGTTTTATCTGTGGAAGTTTTGATCACATTCAATACAGCTGTCCTAAAACCTCTCATCCCAGTGCACACAAACATATGGCTCCAAAAGCAGTCTTAATGAAGACTGGCCTAAAATCTGTTAATACTGCAAGGCCTGTTAATACTGTTAGGTCTGTTAACACTGGTAGACCTTTTAGTACTGCTAGGTCTTTTAATACTGTTAGGCCTTCTTATACTGCTCACCCAAAATCAACAGTTCATTGTGCTAGACCAAGGACATATTTTCAAAATCAAGCACAATCAACTGTTCACAGGCCCTTTTACAAGAGAACAACATTAACAAAAAGGTCTTATAATCAAAATGTTAATACTGGTAGGCAAAATGTTAATACTGTCAGGGCAAGGGGGTTTAATGCTGTTAAGCCTCACGTTAGGTTTGGAGACTTTCAAAACCAATGGTGGCATCACTAGTTTTTAACAAAATATAATTACATTGATGCACGAGATGATCCAAGTCAGTAATGGCTTGGGTTCCCTAAACGATAACTAACTCATAGTTTTTGTGCATAGCAATTCACAGCTAAATGATAAAAGATTTGTTGATAGTGGATGCTCAAGGCACATGTCTGGAAACATAGCCCATCTTTCAGATTTCAAAGACTTTGATGGAGGTTATGTTACTTTTGGTGGTGGAGCAAATCGAGGCAAAATTACTAGTAAAGGTACTATTAAAATTGATAAACTTGATTTTGAAGATGTTATACTTTGCTCTTTCGAGTTGAAGTTTTAACTTTTTAGTGTTACAAATGTGGACAAAAAGAACTATGTTCTTTTTTCTTGACTTGAATGTCTTGTTCTATCTCCTAGTTTTAAGTTGCCTGATGAAATCAGATTATTCTTAACATCCTAGACCGAATAAACATGTCCAGTTTTGATATGAAAAACCATAGTTCCTAAGATGGTTTAACTTGTTAGTTGCAAAGGCTACATCTGAGGAATCAATGTTATGGCATAGGAGGCTTGGTCATATAAACTTTAAGAATATTAATAAACTTGTTAAAGAAAATCTTGTAAGAGATTTGCCTTTAAAAAAAGATTTGAGAATGACCAAACTTGTGTTGCCTGTCTTAAAGGAAAGCAACACAGAGCCTCTTGGAAGACCAAGGCTTTAGTCCCTATTACTTACGCATTGTTTCTGCTGCCTATAGTCGCTTTGGTCAACTTTTGTTAGTAGTTTATGCATAAAAAAGTACTTGCTTGGTACGTTCATGATGATTATCGTAGATTTTCATGGGTTTTTTCTTTTTAAAAAACTAGGATGAAAACAACTGATATCCTTAAAAACTTCGTAAAAAGAGATAGGAAAACCTAGTGGATAAGAAAGTGATAGATAATAAAGTGATAATGGGACAGAGTATAAAAATAAAGTGATGGGATGGAGTTCTGTAGGGAAAAAGTATTACAGAGAATAATGTGTAGCAGGACACCAGAAATGGTGTTTGTGAAAAGAAGCATAGGACACTCATTGAGGCTGCTAGAACAATGTTAGTGGACTTAGCTACTTAAACATTTTGGGCGAAGCTGTTTTCTTACTGCTTGCTATGACATAATAGGGTCTTAATAGTCACGCCTATAACAAGACTCCTTATGAAATCTTTAGAGGTATTAAACCAGCAATAGCTTCATGAACATTTGGGATGTCATGTTACTTTCTCAATACCATGACTAAGTTGTGCAAGTGTGATGGAAAAAGTGATGACAGTGTCTTTGTTGGATCTTCCTTAAGTTAGCAAAGTTTTAGGTATACCATTAGAACCAGTAAAGTTCAGGATAACTTGATATTAGGTTTTTAGGAGAATAAAACTATGTTAGTAGGAATTGTCAAAGTGGCTGTTTGATCTTGATTCTCTAAACCAATCAATGAATTATGTACTGTGGGTTGAGGGACTTTCTCCTCAAAACAAAAAAAAAAAAAAAAACACACCACCCCCCCCCCCCCCCATGCTTTTGTAGGTTTACAAGGAGGTTCTGAAGTCTGTACATCTTCTCACCAGATAGTAATCACGATTGTTTTGTCATGCAATGTGGAAGGATGCTTCCTATTTGATGATGTCACCAGATCTGTTGCTGATGCTAATTACAAGATCAAAATGGACTCATAATGATTGCAGTCTTCGAATAATGGTCTGTGATCAACAAGTTAATACTGCCAGTCAGAAGATAATCCTGGTTGTAGAGAGTTAGTACTGCTGTTCTGAAGTGAATTTGCATCTGAGACTTGATAGACCAATTCTAATTGAAGACACACAAGTGGAGGATCAATAAATTGAATTGGGACATTTCCCCATCTTAAGCAGTTTCTTCCAATCCTCATACAGATTCACAAAGATCATCATTGATTGTGATTGGTGATGGTGCAGGTCTTCTGTTCAAACAAGAAGGATGACAACTTGTGATTCTGAACTATGGATTTCTTGGTGGCTATATGAAGGAAAGACTCCCAGGACCTTATACATGTATTTTTGCTTGTTTCTATCTCAGGGGAAGACCCAAAAAGAGTTTCTAAAGTCTTAGTGACCCTGCTTGGGTAGATAGGCTATGAGGAGGAATCCCTTTATAGTTAAAACTGCAAATGTATGGGTTCTAGTAGACATACCTAAGGTATAGAGCAATTGGTACAAAGTGGTCTACAAGAAAAAGAAAGCTGAAAGGGGGGATAAGTCATTCAGAACCAAAGCAAGACTTGTTGCCCAAGGACATACTCAAGAAGAGGGCATCGACTATGATGAAGTCTTTGCACATGTGGCTAGAATAGAGGCAATAAGAATATTCTGGGCTTATGCTATTATAATGGGTTTACAGTCTATCAAAGGGAAGTCAAAAGTTGCTTTTCTGGTATGGTCAAATTGGAAGAGGGTATTTGTATGTCAACCTCTAGGTTTTGAAGTCCTGACATCCTGTTAAGTCTATAAAAGTTGTGAAAAGCACTATGGGATTCCTAAAGCCCCCAGAGCTTGGTGACACATTGGCCACTTATTTTTTGAGCAATGGATTTCAAAGAGGACATATTGATCAAACTTTATTCATCAAAAGTCAAAAGGGGCATATCTTACTTGTTCAAATCTATGTAGATGACTTTGTGATAAGTTTGAGAAGCTTATGAAGGATAAGTTTTAGCAGAGTTTATGGGAACTCACTGCTTTTTGGGATTGCAGGTTCAACAGGAAAGAAAGGCATCTTTATCAGTCAAGATAAATATGTCCATGAAATTTTGAGAAAGTTCAACTACTCAGATGTGAAGTCTGCCTCCACTCCAGATTTGGAAAAGCCTTTGGTTAAAGATGGAGATGCTGATGATGTTGATGAACATCTTTATAGATCTATGATTGGATCTTTGATGTATCTTACAGCATCCAGACCAGATATCATGTTTGCAGTATGTGCATGTGCAAGGTTTCAGGTTTCCCCAAAAACTTCCCATCTCTTAATGTCAAAGTCTCTTTAGATACTTAAAGGCAAACCATTTCTAGGTCTTTGGTATTCTAAGGATTTCTCATTGGGAGTTTAGTTGCTTACATCTGATAGTGACTATGCTAGAGCATACACTTGATAGGGGAAGTTAACCCATGGAGGTTGTCTGTTTATTTGGGAAATTGGTTGATTTTTGGAATGCAAGAAACAAATCTGTTAGTTGCCATCTTCTACAACTGAAGCCGTTCGTTCATTGATCATTGTTTGTTTTGGTTATTAGTTCCATTATAAACCTCTCTTAGTGTATCAAAGTGGTAGATTCGCAATACACTTTGGTTAACATACAAAGTCTCAATCTTTGTTATTTTGGATTCCTTCCAATGGTAACATACACTTTATACGTAAAAGAATCGATTCAAGGAGACTCTTATACAAGAATTCACAAGATATCTAATTGATCATGTGATTGGTGATGGTGTAGTCTTCTTTCAAACAAGAAGGATGATATTCTTAATTCTGAATAGGATTCTGGTGCATATATGAAGGAAAGACTCACCAGGACCTTCATACTTGTCTTTTTGCTTGTTTCCTATCTCAGGAAGAACCAAAAAGAGTTTCTAAAGCTCTTAGTGACCTTGCATGGGTAGAAGCAATGCAGGAGGAACTCCTATAGTTCAAACTGCAAAATGTATGGGTTCTTGTAGACTTACCTAAAGGTCATAGAGCAATTGGTACAAAGTAGGTCTACAGAAACAAGAAAGATGAAAGGGGGATAGTCATCAGGAATAAAGTAAGACTTGTTGCCCAAGGACATACTCAAGAAGAGGGCATAGACTATGATGAAGTCTTTGCACCTATGGCTAGAATAGAGGCAATAAGAATATTCCTGGCTTATGTTTATTATATGGTTTTACCGTCTATCAATGGATGTCAAAAGTGATTTTTGTATGGTCAAATTGAGAGGAAGGTTTATGTCTGTCAACTTCAGGTTTTGAGATCTTGACCATCCTTGATTAAAGTCTATAAAGTTGTGAAAGACTATATGGATTCTCAGCACCAGAGCTTGGTATGACAATTTAGGCCACTATCTTTAGAGCAATGGATTTCAAGAGGATAGGATTGTCAGAACTTTATTCATCAAAGTCAAAAAGGGGATATCTTACTTGTTCAAATCTATGTAGATGACATTATTTTTGGATCTACCAAGAAGGAACTTTGTAATGAGTTTGAGAAGCTTATAAAGGTTAAGTTTCAGATGAGTTCTATGGGAGAACTCACCTTCTTTTTGGGATTGCAGGTTCAACAGAGAAAGAAAGGCATCTTTATTCAGTCAGTAAATAGTGTCCATGGAAATTTTAAGCAAGTTTAAACTCTAGATGTTAAGTTGCCTCACTCCACAGATTTTGGAAGCCTTTGGTTAAGGATGGAGATGCTGATGCTGTTGATGAACATCTTTATAGATCTATGATTGGATCTTTGATGTATCTTACAGCATCCAGACCAGATATCATGTTTGTAGTATGTGCATGTGCAAGGTTTCTGGTTTCCCCAAAAACTTCCCATCTCTTAGCTGTCAAAAGAATCTTTAGATACCTTAAAGGCAAACCATTTCCAGGTCTTTGGTATTCTAAGGATTCTCCATTGGAGTTAGTTGCTTACACTGTTAGTGACTATGTGGAGTACACTAGATAGGAAGTAACCACTGGGAGGTTGTCACTTTTTAGGAATAGGTTGATTTTTGACAATGCAGAAACCAAATTGTGTTGCGACTTCTAACAACTGAAGCAGTTCTTTCATTTGTCATTATTGTTTATGGTTATACTGTTCCATAACAACATCTCTAGAGTTTCAAGTGTAGATTCTGATACACTTTGGTATACAGACAAAGTCTCAATTTGTTATTTTGGATCTTCTAAGGTAACAAAACATTTACTACGTAAAGATTGATCAAGGCGTGCCTCATTACAAGAATCACAAAGATCATCCAATTGATATGTGTTTGGTGATGTGCAGTCTTATATTCAAAACTGGAAAGGATGACAACTTCTTATCTGAACTAGGATTTCTTGCGTTCCATATATGAAGGCAACGGACTCACCCTAGGACTTTCATACATGTTTTTTGCTTGTTTCCTATTCAAGAAGAACCAAAAAGAGTTTTAAAAGCTCTTAGTGACCCTGCAGGGTAGAAGCAATGAGGAGGAACTCCTACAGTTCAGTACTGCAAAAATGTATGGGTTCTTGTAGACTTACCTAAAGGTCATAGGGCAATTGGTACAAAGTGGGTCTATAGAAACAAGAAAGATGAAAGGGGGATAGTCATCAGGAACAAAGCAAGACTTGTTGCCCAAGGACATACTCAAGAAGAGGGCATAGACTATGATGAAGTCTTTGCACCTGTGGCTAGAATAGAGGCAATAAGAATATTCCTGGCTTATGCTTCTTATATGGTTTTTACAGTCTATCAAATAGATGTCAAAAGTGCTTTTCTGTATGGTCAAATTGAAGATGAGGTATATGTCTGTCAACCTCCAGGTTTTGAAGATCCTGACCATCTTGATAAAGTCTATAAAGTTGTGAAAGCACTATATGGACTTCATCAAGCACCTAGAGCTTGGTATGACACATTGGCCATTATCTTGTTGAGCAATGGATTTCAAAGAGGCTAGATTGAATCAAACTTTATAATCAAAAGTCAAAGGGGCATTCATACCTTGTTCACATCTAGGTAGTGACTCTATTTTTGGATCTACCAAGAAGAGCTTGTGATGAGTTTGGAGAAATGGTAAAACTCACCTTCTTTTTGGGATTGCAGGTCCAACAGAGAAAGAAAGGCATCTTTATCAGTCAAGCATAAATATGTCATGAAATTTTAAAAAAGTTTCAATCTCAGATGTGGAAGTCTGCCTCATCCCACAGATTTAGAAAGCCTTTGGTTTAACGATGGAGATGCTGATGATGTTGATGGAACCATTTTCTGATCTATGATTGGACCTTTGATGTATCTTACAGCATCCATACAGATATCATGTTTGTAGTATGTGCTGTGCAAGGTTTAGTTTCCAAAAACTTCCCATCTCTTAGCTGTCAAAAGAATCTTTAGATACCTTAAAGGCTAAACTTTCTCGGTCTTTGTATTCTAAGGATTTCTCATTAGAGTTAGTAAAAAAAAATTGCTACACTGTTAGGTGACTAAGCTGGAGTACACTTGATAGGATAGTCAACCAATGGGAGGTTGTAGTTTTTGGGAATTAGGTGATTTCTTGCAATGCAGAACAAACTGTAGTTGCCACTTCTACAACTGAAGCTGAATATGTGGCTGTTGCAAGTTGCTGTGGACAGGTTCTCTGGATCCAAAACCAATTTCTAGATTATGGGTACAAATTTTATGAACAATGTTATTTATATTGACAATACTAGTACTATCTGTATAATAGAAAATCCTGTACAACATTCTAAAACAAAACATATAGAGATTAGGCATCACTTTATAAGAGATTGCAATGCTAAAAAGTTGATTCAAATGGCTAAAATTGACACTCAACATAATGTAGCAGATCTCCTTACAAAAGGTTTTGATGCTGGTAGATTTTAGTACTTGGTCTCAAGTATTGGAATGCTCAATCCCTAAGGCCCAAATCTCTTGTTTGTTTTGTAAAGTTTGTTAAATGTTAGTACTGTTACGTCTTTGTCAATTAATACTGCTAGTTCTAATTAGTACTGCTAGTTATATTTAAAACTGTTTGTTAAAACTGTTACTTATAATTAGTATTGCTGGTTATTTCTCTGTTAATCCTGTTAGTAACACTTAATACTGTTAAACAAGACAAATGTTTAGGTTATGTTTATCTTGGTTTTAAGCTAAACTTTTTCAGGATAAAAACAATGAAGTGTGAAATGGTTACTCATTAATGTATTATTTGAGGGGATAAACTTGTGGTTGTTCTTGAAGTGTTGGTTGTGACACCACCAAAATTGGTCATCAGTTCACCATGTCAAATTGACATCAAGAATTGACTAGTCCGGAGCAAAACGGCTACTGGTAAGACTTCTCAAATCCGGTTGATAGTTGTAGTATTACTCAAAACTATATGGTCATAATGCACCATGTTTTTACAATGAAGCATTGGCTAGTTTCCAAGAAACAGCTATTGGTAAAGACTCCTTTTTTTTTTTCCCCTCCCCCTCCTTTGTTTTTTTCCTTTTTTCTCCCTTTTTTATTTCTTCCCCTTTTTTTATACAAATCCGTTTTTAGTTGATCGTTACTCAAAACTATATGGTTTATCATTGACCATGTTTTTCTAATGATGAATGGTAGTCCAAGCAAAGGCATATGGTAAAGACTCCTCAAATCCATTTATGGCTGGTAGTTTGCCAAAAACTACTCTTTGTGTGATTATGTGAGCTAAAAACAGAAAAGAGAGATTGGTGAGTTCAAAAACAGAAAGAGAGTTGTGTGAAAAATAGACAGAGTGAAGTGAGCAAAAAGATGGAGAGATGCACTGGAGTCTAAAAACAGAAAGAGAGAATTGTGTGAAATTATTATTTTAGTCATATAACTTTGGAGTTTTGTATGCTTCGTGGGTGGAGAAGTTAATACTGCTAGGCGTATTTTAGTACTGCTAGACCAAAGTTAATACTGCTGGATGACCGTTAGTACTGTTTGAGCCTAACAGATTTTTCATTAATTAATAGAGCCGTTGAGATATTTCCGCCAAATTCCTATGTTATAGGGGTTTGACCAATTGGACTTTCGTGATCTTTATATATATATGTTAACTTTCATCACGATAAACTCATTTTCTTTAAATTGGTCAAACTATATCTCTCCGTTTCTCTATTTAAATCACAATTAACTTTCTCCTGCTTTCATATATTCATCCACGATCATATCCCACTCGATTACTCACAGTTTTATTCATGGCAAACTTGGAGTTTTGTGACAAGCACAACATGGTAGCATTTTTAGAAAAATCTACAGGGAGTGCAGGGTTTCATCAGATCATCGATTTCCTAAATCGAAGTCACATTTGCTATGCACTCACCAAGAAGCCAGAGGTTTGTGTCTCCTTTATCAAACAATTTTGGAGGTCTGCTGAGGCTTCTACTGATGATAATGGAGAAGTCAAGATTAATGCTACTATTGATGGTCACTCACTGTCTATCACCGAAGGATCTTTACGACGACATCTCAAGTTAGCTGATCAAGATGGTATTACTTCTATACCCAACTCAGAGATCTTTGAGCAATTAGCGCTTATGGATATCACATGTCAGATAAGTTAACTTTTCAAAAGGGTGCCTTTTCACCTCAATGGAGGTTTCTTATTCACAATATTCTTCATTGCCTAAGCCCAAAGAAGACTGCTTGGGAGCAGTTTAGTAGTAATATTGCAGCTGCTGTTATATGTTTAGCCACCAATAGGAAGTTTAATTTCTAGCGCTGATTTTTGGAGCCATGGTGGTTATATTCTAGTCCATAAGTTTTTATGTACTAGGTTCTTATATATGCCTAGGATAAGCAAGACACAGTTTCACAAATTACTAGCACATATCTGTTCTTCTTAGCATGAAAGTGTTTAAAATCTGAGAGGCAACAAAGGGTTATTAGGCGCGGTTGTTTATTCCCTAGCTAGTGTTATGCACCTTCCATTAAACTTTAGCATGATCCTCACTTTCCACTCACTGAACCATGAACCTTCCTACCTAATATTCCCTGACAACCTACGTGTACATACCATTGTGATGTACCCCACTATACTATATACACCAACAACGAAACCACAAACTAGAATCAGAACACATCTTTACCTATGCAACCACAATAAAACACAATTCCTATCATCTTATCAATCCCCACCCATCCAAACAAAAAAAAAAAAAAAAATAATTATAAAAAAATAATACATATTTTTATATTATAATATAAAAATAAAATTAATATATTTTTTTTTTTTTATATATATAATATCATTTTTTATATTTTTTTATCCCCCCCCCCCCCCCCCCCCCTATATATACCATTTTTTTTTTACCCCCCCCCCCCCCCCCCTATATTTTTTTTTTTAAATATTTAATGCCAGATTTGGTTACCAAACGTTTGAGGATTGGAGCATTAGAGGATGACTTGAAGAAGACAAAGAACATCTATAGTTTTGCATATACCAAACTTATTCTCAAGGTCAAGAAGTTAGAGGTAAGAGTAAAGATTAGGACGCAAGGGAGACAAGCTAGAGTTATTCTTTAGATGATGAAGACTTGAAGATGATTCTTCCAAACAGGGGAGGAAATTATCTGATGCAGAGGTTCAAGAAAAAGCAAGTACTGACACTGAACTATTTATTCAAGAAGTGACTCCAACTGAAGTCATTCAAGATCAAGAGGGCAGTGAGAAAGCAAGTGATGAAGTTAGTACTGCTGGTGCAAAGAAAGGTACTGCTAGTGAAGAAGTTCCAATAGTTAGTACTGCTGAGGTAAACCTTAGTACTGCTGGAGGAACTGTTACCTATTCAAGAAGGAGTGCAGAGAAAAGGTCAAGACCAAGACAAGGGAAAAAGCCATAATGATAGAGTGTGAGCCTAGAAGAAAATCTAAGAAGGAGCTTGAACAAGAAAGGTTAAGTTATGCTGAAGCCATCAGACTTGAAGAGCAAACGAATGAGGAACAAAGAGCTCAGATTGTAAGAGATGAAGAGATTGCAAGACAATGGGATGAAGAAGAAAGGAAAAGAGCTATGGCTGAATCTAAGTCTACTAAGAAGATAGATTAGAATGATCCTTCAGTCATCAGATATCATACTCTAAAAATGAAGCCAAAGACAGTTGCCCAAGCAAGAAGAAATATGATTAAATATTTGAAGAAATCAGGGACCTACCAAGTTAGTGACTTAGGAATGTCTTACAATGACATAAGGCCAATCTTTGAAAAGGTTTGGGATTTTAATCAAAATATTGAGCCTATAGATGCAGAGCATGGAAGTGGAAAGCAAAAGTCTCCTGAAATGTCTCTTGAGAAGTCTCCTGAAAAGATGAAGTCTGCTGAAAAGATGGAAGAAGATGATGTGGCTAAAGAAACTGGAGCAAAGAGAAAGAAGTGCATTCCTAAAAAAATCACAATGAAGATACAAAAGATGGAGGAAGATGTTGAGAAGGTAGAACTCAAAGGATTTTTAGACATTATACCAAGAGAAGAGGTTCCTATAGACGTCGAATCTATATCTACAAAGTTTCCAATTATGGATTGGAAGACTTGTGTTTTGATAGAGACTTTCATGTATTATCAAGTATTCAGAGGAGACGGCAGTTCCAAAAATTATAAGATATTGAGTGAGATGCTTGAAGACTTTGATAGACTGGATGTAGAAGAATTGTACAGATTAGTCAAGGAAAGGTATAGTGCTTCAAGACCAGAAGGATTTGATCTGATGCTTTAGGGAGATTTACACACTTTGTTTGAGCTTGATGAAGATGATGAGATTTGGAAAGATCAGCATGAATACAAGTTGTTAAGCTAGAGATTATATGATTTTTGTGGTATTCACATTTTGTTGATGGAGAATGGGTTAGCAATTCATATGTTGACAAAGAAGAAATATCCTTTAAGCCAAGAGATGATTTCTAAGATGTTGAAGAAGAAATTAGAGGTTATCATGGCGAGTTCAGGAGATTGAAACTTCTTTTTCTTATTTTTTTTTTTTAAGGTTTAAGAATCTCAGTGTGAATTGAGAAGAGTTGAAAGAATCATCAGTAGAGGAAGAAGGACTAGAGATTTTTTCAGAAGAAAACTTGATGATTTGAAGGACAATCACAAGTTTAGGGGAGGATTGTTAGGAATAAATCTTCACAAGACTTAATACTGCCAACAGTACTAATGGAGTTAGTACTGCCAGTACAAACTTAGTACTGCCAGTGTTAATTAATACTGCTAGTAGAAAGAGTTAGTACTGCTGATGGTCAAAGCTGCTGAACTGAAGATAAGGATGCATGGAGATTATTTTGGGATGTTTATTTTTGAATTGTAACTGATCCTAAAAGATAGGTTGTTATCTTTGTAAAGGACTCCTTGTGTTCTATAAAAGGAGATCCTATGTTTAGAATAGAGATATACTTTCAAGTGATAGAAATACTTAGAGAGAAAAATTGTAATAGCTTCAAGGTTTTTTGTAACCCCAGTACTACAAGAGTACTCGTATTATTCTAATAATATTGAAGCAGTTCGTTCATTGTTCATTGTTTGTTTTGGTTATTACTGTTCCATTAACAAACATCTCTAGAGTATCAAAGTGTAGATTCCGCATACACTTTGGTATACATACAAAGTCTCAATCTTTGTTATTTTGGATTCTTCCAAGGTAACAAACACTTTACTACGTAAAGAATCGATCAAGGCGTGGGATCAACAATGATGATTAGAGATTAATTTTGGCTGATGATCTCAAGAAAGCTCAAGATAATCCAATGGAAAATCTTAATAAACGAGCTCAAGCTACAAGTCAAATATCACTACATAAGATGCAAGACAAAAGATCAACTATTACACAAAAAAGACTCAAGATCAAGATAAGAAGCTTCAACGATTAATGATCAAGGTCACAAAGAGAGATCTCTATGATCACCCCTTAGGGGGAGATTGTTAGAAATACATAAAGTGTTGATCATTTATGAGATCTCAACAATCTCCCCTTAGGGGGAGATTTTTAGGAATTCAGTTTTTAGTGAAATGACAATCATTATCGATATTTTGAGCCTTTGTAATAGTTAGATAATATCATGTAATAGTTAGGAAGTTGACTGGGCCGGGTTATGGAAAGTCCAAGGAAAGCCCGGCCTAGCCCATCCCTTGTAACTATATAAACCCTCTCCACACATGGAGAGGGTGTTGGTTGAATCATTTTTACACACACATTTAGTGTGTTTTTCATATGTTTCTCCCTTCCACTTTCTCTCTAGCTTTCTCTCTCTAGTTTTATATTTGTGTGAAATTTAAGAACTTACAGATGCTATATGAGAAACTATAAGACACGAACTTAGTGAAGGTGACAATCATTATCGATATCCGAGCCTTTGTCATGGTTAGATATATTGTATAGTAGGAAGCTGACTGGGCGAGTTATGGAAAAGTCCAAGGAAAGCCCGGCTAGCCCCATTCCCTTGTAACTTATAACACATTCACACATGGAGTGGTGTGGTTGTATATTTTTACACATACGGTTTAGGGTGTTTTTATATGTTTCTCCTTCTACTCTTCTCTAGTTTTTTTATATTTGTTGTGAAATTTAAGAACTTACGATGCTTATATGAGATAAATTGTCAGATATGGACTTGGTGGATTGAGAAAAATGTCTTATTCATGATATAAGGAAACAAAGACAAAAAATGATATGTGTATACGAGTGTTAGTTACCTTTAGAGAATGCTTGAGGTTATACTATTGTCTCAAAACATTAAACAAAATAGGATCTATTTTGTCCAACTCTCCCTCATCTTCTAACAATTTTTGTAGATTTCCAATCACTCCTTATTCATTTGTCGACTCTGGATGTACAAGGCACATGACGGAACCTTAAGTTGCTATGTAATTTCCGTGCGAAATATAATATTGGGTCGATTCGGTTGGCAATGATCCAATTTGCATCGATTCTTGGTACAGGATTTGGTTGAAGGGAACAATGTATGATTTAAAGGGTATATTAGTAGAAGGTCTTAATCACAATCTATTTTTATGTGTCAATTATGTGATGTAGATTTGGAGGTTGATTCATAACCAATATGCTTGTAGAGATCTACAAGGACAACGGACCTACTTACAGTTACTCGTGGATCTGAATCTTACACAATAGCTATCTCAGGAAATATTTCACCAACTCAATTGTTTCTGGCAAAAGCTTCACCAACTAATCATGGGTATGGCATTGTCTTTTTTCTTATCTTAAACTTTGACCATCAACTGCTTTCTAAAATGCATTGTGAATGGTTACTAAAGTTGAACTATGTCAAAGGTTGATCCAATTTAATAGATCGAATTCCTTAAGCTTTTATTAAGGATTAGTTATATTAGATAAAATCTCCACACTACTATAGTAGAACTGTGTTTGGTGTATTAAAGATTATGCTGATCTAATCTTAATATACAGAGAGAATTCTTAATGGAAACAGTTAAAATAAGAAATATAATTCAACATACAATAAAGCTTCCAATTGTTTTACGCAAAATAATATGAAATACTTTACAGTTATTAGGTTACAAAAGCTTGAAGCTAGAATAATTATGAGTGAGATACATCAAACTCTATGCCCTAGGAACTCTTTTGTACACCATGAGTCCTAAACCGCTTACAATACTTTCCTAAGTAATATAACCTTCTAAACAAATAACTTATACATATCTTTGTACTAAAATATCTCATACAACCCTATAAGGCTGGTACTAACTAACTCAGCAGTACTAACTTCTTCACTAGCACGCATTAAATCCTTCCAGTAGCATTAACTATGTACTATCAGTAGTAATTTTACACTAGTAGTATAACTACTTAGGACTATTTTCTAGTCTTTAACTTGTGCGTCTTAATTCCACTAGTGTAGTACTTTACCCTTCAGCAGTATTAACTATCAGGGTCAGTCTTAACTTTGTCCTCACAGTTTTGTAACTTCACAGGCAGTATTAAATAACTTAGAATATTTTTCTTGAATTCTACAGCAAGCACTACATTGATAGAGCTACTTAACATCCTAAGAGCAGAAGTACTCCAAACAGCATCACTAAGGCTTTTTAATCCAACATCTCCCTAAACTGATATTTATCTACAAAATCATCAAGTTTCTTCATTAAAAGCTTCATTAATCACCAGGAGGATGCTTCCAAACACTTTTCTTAAGCTATTTTGTGAGAAGTTTAAGAAGCTGATATGCCATTTCACTAAGATGATCACATTGAAGCTTCTTGTTTAACATATCAGTTATTGTAGCAGGTGTAAGGGGATATCTCTTGTCTAACCAGCATGCGAATGTGCATATGTTACATCCTTAAGGAATGTACTCCACATGAGTAATATAGCTTCCAATCCAACACTCTGTAATCCTGTTAATTCCTCCAGACTTTGTCTTTAACATGTGGTTCAAACATTGTCTTTAAATCTCCCTATAGAATCAAATCTAAGTCCTCCACTGGTCTTGTTAATTCATATTTAGCTTTTACCAATTTCCATAGAGTTTCAAAATCTTCCCTGTTAAAGTTTTTAAGCATATGACTGAAGACTAAGTACATCTTTAAACTTCCATCAGCTCTGATTATCTGGTAATAGTTTTTCTTTCCTTCTTTATGAATCTTCTAGTTAACAATGGCTAAAGGCTTAGTAGCTAAAGGTTATAGGCATTAATTGATACGCATTTTCTATCTGAATAACTTCCATTAGACTTTGAAGCTCTGTTGTGTCTTTATCCTCATCCACCTTCTACTTCTTAGTACTTTCTTATTCTAGCCCATCTCCTGCTCTCTTTGAACTACCTTCCACCAAGTCTGTTCTGAAGTCAACAAATGTATTCACCCTCTTGAAAGCTCTGTCAACATTTTTGATTAGAATTCAAAAGATTGTTTTTCAAGTCTTTGGGTTTCTTTCCTTCCATATTCTTTAGGTAAGTACACATGATTTTTCTTTGTTAAGCTTGAGTTGGTGGTTTGTTCCTCTTCTCTTCTGCTCTTTTAGCTGCAAAGTGATTTCTTTTTTGCTCCAAGAGTTGTTGAAATAATTTTACCTTTTCTTCAACTGAACAACCTTTCTTGCTTTCTGCTTTGCAGTCTTTGAGCAATTCATGATAACCTCAATTTAGCCTGAATATCATTCACTTCTTCAGTAGGCACAATGGCTTCATCTTTTCCCTAGCAAGTCTCTCTATTCATCAAACTCAGCTTGTAATCTTTTAGATGTTTGTTCATCAAAACTGATTTGATCTTTCTTCTTCACAGGTTCTTATACCATTATTCCTTTGCGTTTGTCTTGAACTTTTGCCTGTGATGGTTGTTGTGAAGATATTGTTATTGTTGTTGTAGGTGTACCCAGCTTAGTAATAATAATTCCTTTCCGTGGAGTTGGAATTATAGCAGTTGTTGTTGTAGCAGCACTAACCTTTGTTGAAACATTGGCAGCACTAACTGGTACACTACTTGGCTCTTCAATAACATTGGCTTTTACCTTAGGTTTTACACTTTTCAAAGCAGCAAGTGCTTGAGCCAAAGTAACTTCATCAACAATTAAATTCACATCTTTAGTAGCAACATTTGCTTGTTATGCTAACACCTCATCACCAGTCAAGGTATTTACATCAAACATATCAACATCATCTTAATCATTAACCTAGGGTAATGTTTCATAGATCAATTAGCATAATCTCCTCTCCTGTTTGGATGCATCCTCACCCAAATCTTCTTCATCTCTAAAGGATTCTACCCTAGCACTTAAACCAACCTTGTATAGTCTTTTAAGCCCATGAGTTCTTGACCTCTTCTTCTCTCAAATAAAGGGCCTTTTTGACCCTCTTTCCAACCTGTCACTCTCATTAGCTTGGTGGTTTTGGTGTATCAAAATTCAATAAAAACTCTTGTTGTCAATTTGATACATAATTCCATCAAATCTTTAATGTTTCAGACTTATTTCCTACCATCTTCCGAAGTGTGTTACCTCTTGTAGCAGTGGATCATGTGGAACGTGTCAGATATATTCTCAAACTAGTATGTTCAATTGGTTATCCCTATGGTTTTTGGCACCTAGGACCACCATCATGAAGTAGTTCTTGGGAACCAGCGTCATAGGTGTTTCCTTTCGAATAGGTCTTATTTATGTTACAACGGTCTCTGCTATGCTTCTAAGCTAGAAGCAATAGTGGTAAGCCCTCACGAAACTCCCTCTCCTTATGGACTAACCTTATTTTGCCTCACATGTTTAGTAGGACCACTGACTAAGGTATCTGAGTGCCCTTCTCTTAGGCTTCCTAGGTGAGTTTATTTCTTTGAGGTTTGAGAAGTTGATAAAAGTTGAATAAGTATTTAGTCAGTTTGTGATGGGGTTCAATGGTTTTACTGAAAATTCACCCAAATCTGCTTTGATCTAGTACCCCATTTTTTGGAATATGGTGTTTCCCTTCTAGAAAAACTTTCCTCTACCCATCTCTATTCCCATATATCTTCTTAGTGTGAGAGGTGAATGCTAAATTCTCTTGTGAGTACGCTGATCCCCTTCAAGTGTTGATTGACAAATCTCTTGTACAAATCTTGGATACATCAATGAATGTATCAGACAACATTCTGCCAGGTTTTTAAACATACTTTCCTCAAAAATGTACTCATTGTGAAAAGTTAAACTTCTTGGTTTGTAGCTAAACAGTGATTGTAGAATGCCCTCTTAGCGCTACTAAAACTCTCATTCCAGCAGTTGTACTTTGAATTTTGGACATTGTTAAAATCGTTCACTATCGAATGTGTGACATTTCATTGTCTGGGAGAGAATGTATACTAGAAAGTGGTTTTTGGTATAAAACTTGCTCATACCCCATTAATGCAAGTTGTTCAAAGATGGTAGCATTTGGTAGACAATCAACACCTTCAGCATCTTCTAGTTGAAGATCTCTTCTAACAATCGACTCAATGATGACGATCTTCTTTTCCATCCATATGGCATGTAATTGTCACTTCCCCCATTCGATAGTTTTAATTTGACGATAGACCAAAACTGTTTATATGAACGAAATGTATATAGTAGGATAGATCGTTATTATAATCTTACGGGTTTTGCATTCGAAAATATCACAATTTGTTCAAACCCCGTCACTTTTGGAGGGTGTTTTAGACCAAAAGCTGAAGAGGAAACCAAGAATCATAGGATCGGCGTGGTCTTGGTAATCAAAAGATGGACGTTAGTCATGTTTAGAGAGAGCAAGTAGAGTTTAGGTTAGAGGGAGACTGTGAGAAGAAGAAGAAGAGAGAAACTTGTGTGTACATGTAATAAAAGTTAAAAATTGATACAAAAGCCTCAACCCCTCTATGGAAGCCATAAAGGGGTATTTATACCACCACACATTACATAAGAATCCTATATTGACTATACTAGTCCCTTGTGTATATGGTGATATTGGTCTAGAACTATAGTTAATTCCATAAAGTTCGTCAAGTATATGTGAATTCCTAACAATCTTCCCCATGGGACGGTATACAAATTACTTCAATATTTTCCTAACAAGACTAATGATTAAGAACAAGAACTTCTGTGAAGCTTCCGATGCTGATGATGTCTTCTATGGTATTTTACTTCAAGTCTGCACCCCAACAAATCATCTTTGTAGTACCTTGTAGGAGAAATATTGTAATAGGCACGAACTAAGTAACCCATACACTTCTGGTTAAGGAGAAGCTTTTGAATTAGCTTCCCCTAATCATGCACATTTTCTTCATTTAGGAAGTTTTCAAAAGCTTCCCCAAACTAGCAATCCTTCTTGAGCAAGTTTCAAAGCATTTCTTACATGCTTGAGAATAATTAATTGTGCACAGCGAATTAGGTAGGATACCATCATCAATTCTTCTGCTTCTTTAAGACTAAGTTAGTGATTGAAATCATTTTAGGGAAAACATTAACAGGATCAGCAACGTATCTTCTCACGCTTGAATAATTATTCTCACAATACTTCCCCCTGGAAATTCAAATAATGCACACTACCTTTCACAAGATATCACTTCCCTCTATTGCGGTTGAATGAAATGACCAAAACCCATAAAGTTATAGAATCGATTGTATTTGCGTTATGACGTTTAGTCTTTCTCTGGCAATTGCCCAACGAAAAGATTTTTAAGAAGATGCTTAACAAAGCTTTAAGAAGACGGAAAGGCAAAAGGCGGCTCAAGGTTAGTCTTCCTTTCCCCCTTGCATCGTTTCGATACCTCGGAATCGCAAAACCTTGGTACGCATATACTACTTGAATACTTGTTTTTGAGGAATAATTAGCTCAAATTGTCCATATATGAGAAATCAAATGCTGATCAGATCTTACTCATAAACTCTCTCTGACTATTTTTAACAATCGTTTTGGTTATGATATTTGAAAGTGACCATTGATTGGAGTAAAACCGATATAAAAATTGAAATGAAGTAGAATTCCCGTTCTTGTGACTTAAGCTTGCACTTTTGTTAGACGAAATGGTGTAGAGAATTTGTGCTCCATTTAAATCTCTAAGTATTTCAATACATATCCCTTTTCACGAAGTCAAAACGTAGGACCAGAGTCGATTAGTCAGAAATGCACCTTTTATTCCTCCATGATTATGAAGGGAAATAATTGCCTCACACCAAGTCAATTAGTCCCGCATGGACAAATCTCTTCCAACTCAGGACAAAGTATGAGAATTTCATCACCGCTTGAAATTATCCACATCGACTCAACGTTTGACACTGAGTACTACAAATGTAACTCCGTTAAGTGATAGTTTAATCAGGTTTTTAACATCCACCCCAGAGCTGCTCAGGTAACTAGATAACCAAGTCTTCATCCAAAAATCTTAAGTTCGAGCAAGTATCATTGAAAGTATGATCCAAACCTACCCCGGACTTCAAGTAAATAAGTAAACGCCTTTGTGCAATCACTTCAATCCAAATAAGTGATACCGATCAACTCCGTAGTTACTTAGAAAAAAATTAACTCCAAATCTAGCTCATTTAAAGTTCATGATTGTTATAAAAAGTGATCCCGGTCTCGTCACATTTTCTTTACAATTAAACTTTAATGTAACAAAATCAACAAATTAGGATTAGCGTGTAGTGCAGTAATTCTTAAAAGTATTAGATGATAAGTGTTAGCCCTTTAATTTTGTTGTGATCAAAACTAAGCATAAGGTCTGGCAGGTTAAATTAGTAAAAACAATAAAGCGGCCAACTTTGATCCTTACAAGCTATCAGCACATTCACTCGGCCCATTTTTTTATTCGGAGAAGGCCTAATGAGATCCAAGTAAGAAACAACCTTAACTATTAGGGATATATATGCAAGTGTATAAACACATAAACCCCTATTTTAACTCATCACAAAAATTTACGCCTCTTTTTCTCTGTCTCTCAAGCACAGCCATCAACTTAAATCGACACCCTTATCACTCCAAAGTTTCAACACAAAACATTTCCAATTATAACTTCTTACACATAAAAGCCAACACTTTAATCGATCACACTTAAACAAAAAGATGTTCATCCACATGAAGACCAGTTGTTTTTCCATACAGACACACGACGCCACATTAAGTAACTTCGAACTAAGAATACACGAGGGTAATAAAATTTGTTTGATTTGGCTTCAAAGATCTTGAATGAAGGTTTCTTAGGTAGGTTTATGCATTTCTTATTTGTTTGTGAGTCTTGAATCGAAACAAAGAAAATATTATAACCCAAGTGTTATGAGTATTTTCTTTTATTTTGAATATTAAAGATGGACAAATTAGGATGATTATTAATTTGAAACTAAAGAATCTTTAAACGATTTCATAACTAGTGGTTGACTAAATTAAGATCTTGATGTTTTGTTTTGGACTCTAAGTGTTTGGAGATAGGATAATAGATAGGTATGGTTTTGACGTAATATGAGGAGGAGGGGATTTAAGATATAGTTGGTTTTGGATTTGTTGTTAATGAAGCTGTTGGAATTGATGTTGTAGATGTGGTTTTGGTTTAACAGTCTTTACTTAAATTTCATTCTTCATTTTTGTTTGGTTTTGACTCGGAACAAACTCAGTTTAGTTTGACTCACTGAGTTGACCCGGGTTCAACTCGGGTAAATAACGAGTGGACTTGGTTTGGGTATGGGTGCATACTTTACTGTTGTGAATCATGGGTGTATTCTTCGCTTGTTGTAATCTTTGGCCGTGGTATAATTCACCCAAGTTTGGCGGTTATAATTCGCCCCAAGGCCTACGTATAATTCGCCTAATGGTACGTATAACTTTGCTTGTTATTTCCCAACAGGTGGTATAACTTTCCTAAACAGGTGCGTATAACTCGCTGTCACTTTCAGTGGTCCCAAAAAAACAAACCAAGGATCCGATTATAGCTTCTGATGTTTTCTTCTTCTTTTTCATAAAATTTTAGATCTGGAGTTTTTCTTTCAAAAGATTTAAAAAACCAGGAATACTAAGCTACCAAAAATATTTAAGCAGATATAAATGAAATAAGCCAAAGAAAACCATACGAATAACGCCCAAAAAAAATGACGACAATAACGCTGAACCACCCAAACCACGAACAAAAAAAATAAGCTCAAAATAAGTTGTTCTACACCACGAACACCTTAAACAAGCACACAACAAACATGAAAGAAAAGACTTTCAGCTGTGCCTTTTTTATGACCAAATAAGACAGAGAAAAAAAAACTAAAAGAAGCTAAAATAAGCTATTCAAAATGAGTAAACAAATCCAAAACCTTAATGTGACAAACTGTGCCATATCTTAGAGAAACAATCGAGTACCAACCAGACATAAATAAACCGACCCAAGAGTGTGTAGCCATGACTCTTGATACCAATTGACAGAAACAAAGAATCATAGATGTGGTGGTATTGGTAACTCAAAGATGGTGATAGTCATCTTTAGAGAGAGAAACTAGTGTGTGTAAAATGTAATAAAAGTGAAAGTATACAAAAGCCTCAACCCCTATATGGGAGCCCTAGAGTGGTTATTATATCCACCACAATTACATATTGTTAGGATTTATAGATCTGATGAGACAAAAGAACAAAAGAATGAAACAAGAGGGACTAATTAAGCATTATGGAATTCTACAAAAGATGGAGGATTCTACAAGATATGATAAATTAGGAAACATCTTTAATAGAATTATTAGCATTAATCAACATTAATGCTATTATTAGGAAACATATTTAGTAGCATTAATGGCATTAATCAACATTAATGCTATTAAATCTTCCTAATCAACAATTCGATCAACATTAATAGTATTAAATTCCAAGTTGTTACTTATCTTCAAACATGAGCTCTAAACTTTCTTCACAATTGTAGTCAAAGCCATGTGGCTCTCGATCTAGGATCTACAAGGTTTTAAAGAAACCCTAAAAACCCTAATTTTCAAGAAATCATGTGGTGAAATTTTTATGGGGTTTTGAAGATTTAGTGCTATAATGATGCTTATAATCATCCTCTCTACCTGTTTGGGTATGCAATACGATTGGTAAGCTTTGTACTATTTATTTAGGTTTCTTTTTTATCCGTTGTGCTCTAACTGATCAAACCCTAGACAATTAGAGTTTGTATATTTTTCGGATTTTATGATGTTGGTGTAGTAACGGCTTGGTATGAATTCATTCAAACTCTTTTAGGGTTTTCTTGATAAGCACTAATGGTATCTATGGTGGTCATGATTTGGAAGAGAAGGATGTTAATGTTATTCTTGATCATTATCGTGTTTAAATCAGACGACATGGAAAACTTGCAAGCAATGATCTTAGATCAGTTGGTATACAACGTTATACTAATGGATTTGTATACAAGTTAATGCTGTTACAGAAGATTAATTGCTGCTTGGATTATAGTTTTTGTGTTTGTTCACATTAGTGCTGTCGATCAGTTATGTGCTAGGGCTCAATAGTACATCTTAATGCTGTCAAGTATGGTTAATGCTGCTAATGTACTTTGTGTGCTAGTATGGAAGAACAGTAGAAGTCATGAGTTAAATACTGTAAGGTTTGAAAGCAGTTACTATGTTATTTATTGTTGGTTACTACTGCTAGCATTTAATAAGCAGTTACTACTGTTGTGGGTAAAAGAGTAGTTACTACTGGTTGGGATTAAAAGTTAATACTGCTTCATGATATTACAATATGTATTGAATTTAAGAGATAATAATGTCTGGGTTTAATAAAATTCATATTGCGTCCTATGTTATACTGTTTGGGTTTAAGGAAGTTAGTACTGCTAAAATCAATTACATACTGCTAGCATTGTATTGTCCGATAAAAGAAGTTAGTACTGCCAGCTTTAACAATATCGGATAATCACACACATAGATTTTTGGTTTTTGGTTTCGTAACTATTTAAAGGCTTTGTATTTTATTGGTTTAAGTGATACGAAGAAGGTTGTTTATACGACTTTTTGAAGTTTGAAGTAGATTTTTCAGATGCGTTTTGTTTTATTATATCTTTTTGGTCTGAGATACCTTGTTTGGTTATATACGGTTTATGAATGAAGACTCCTGATAAACTAGTTTTTACACTGATGTAAGGAGATACATTGTAGTAATCAACAGGTATTTACTATCAATGGCTCAATGATATTTTAGGCATGCAGACTTTATCATGAGATCGAGGTTTACTCATAAACGAAGAAGAAGATTAAATGAGTTTTATATATTATAGTGCAAGACATAAGATTTCCCAAGTTTTGGTTATTTACTTTAGCATCAAATTGTAAATATCTTAGTTTTCTTCTTCAGTAATCATTAAAAAGCCTACAGAATTTAAAATGAATCAAGAGTATGGTTAACATATTGGTTTCAAGGGAAGCTTTAATTTGACAAAAGTGTTTAACATCAGATATGTTCATGCACAAATTCAGGAAATGTCATTACTACTGCTACATCATATTTATACTGTACTTTAAAATTTCTACTGCTTGAATTTATTATTCTTATTATGCATCATGGAGGGTAATATGAGACATTGGAAAGCTTGGATTAGAAGTTTTGATATATGGTTTGTAGTTGTGAAGATCAAAGTTGCATATGTTCCCTATTGAATTATGACAATGAAGGGGAAGAGGTTAAGAGATGAGCGCAATTGTATGACCCTGTGGTGGCATGGGAATGGGTTACATAACTTAAAGGAAGATCTTACGGTTAATGGGGGAAAGCGGTTACAAGAAAAGATTGTTCATATAAGAAATCCATGATTCAACTTCAGGGGAAGTTCGTGCAAAAACATTGTTGATGTGTTTTGTCATCATAAATAAGGGAAAGATTGTTAGGATTTAGTAGATTTGATAGACAAAGAACAAAAGACATGAAACAAGAAGGACTAATTAAGCATTATGGAATTCTACAAAAGATAGAGGATTCTTACAAAGGATATGATATAAGAGAACAAGATCAACATTGAGACTTGCTTAAAAAGATAAAGGGACCAAGTTTATGCTGGATGAAGATAAGTTACATTGGAGATTATAACTATTAATGTGAATTGAATTGTTGCTTTGGAAGATTTAATAGCATTAATGTTAGATTAATGCCCTTAATGCTATTAAAGTGTTTTAGTAATAGCTTAAATGTTGATAATGCTATTAAAATCTATTAAAGATGTTTTCTAATTTTAATTATGTTTCCTTTGTAAAAGTCTAATGTTCTCTCTATATAAAGAGACATAGACGTATTGTTTTAAGTGTGCCAAAAGTGTTTGTATCTCTGTGTGTAACGTTTTTAGTGTGCACTAAAGGTGTACAACGTGTTGTGTGTAGGGTTTACCGTCCCACAAGAGATATATCGCTAGCATGGTGCGTGTAGCCTCAAGAATCATATGATTTCTTTAAGTTTGTTGATGTAACTTCTTACCATTGATCAGGTAAAGATTAGGCTTGTAGTAGTCATGTATATTAGGTGTGATGAATGAAAACTTGTTATTAATAACAATGATTCAACCGTTGATATTCGCCTTTGCTTATTAATTCATCCTGTCATGATTCTAAAACAAAGGAGCTTAAACCAATTTCTCACATAGAATCCTATATTGACTATACTAGTCTTGTGTTGGTGATATGGTAATATAATTATGGTAATCCTAAAATGTAATCAGTGTAAAGTGAATTCTAACAAACGTGACAAATTCTGCGTATCTGCAACTTTAGATCCCGCCATTTGTGTTGGGTTTTGATGCATGGATGATAAAATTGAGTTAGGGGTTTGTGAGTAGAGGTATTTGAAAGAGTGAAATCGATTAAATGATTGATTGAAACCTTAATATATATTTATGAAATTACCCTCAACAGCGTTAACGGGTACCAGCAAAGTAGTAAGTTATGCCTAGAGCATTTAACTTTCACCAGCTAGCAATAAGTTTATGCCTTAGCAGCATTAATTTCTCCGGCAGTAGTAAGTACTTGCCTATCAGCATTAACTTTTTACCAGCGTATTAATGTTTATGCTAACAACATTACTTTTTACCATGCAAACTTTAGAGTCGCCATTTGTGTTGGGTTTTGATAATGGATGATAAAATTGAGTTAGGGTTTGTAATTAGAGAGTATATGAGAGAATGAAATCGATTAAATGATTAATTGAAACCCTTGATCGAAGTATTTATGAAAAATACCCTCAACAACCCAGCAGTAGTAACTCAGCAGTAGTAAGTTATGCCTAGCAGCATTAACTTTGAGTCACCAGCATTAACTCTAATTCCATTCCAAACAACATTCTCATCATCAATCTAACACTTTTCTTTGTTTTTCCTATAAAATGTTAGTCCAAAAACCAAGAAAACACAAACCATAGCAATTTTTACAATTATCACAGTATTAATTATACCTAACAGTATTAAGTATAACTAACAGTAGTAACTCAGTAGTATGAAGTATAACCAGCAGTATTAATTATACTTAACAGCAAAAACTTTTAATGACATGAATAAGAGTACTAATTCATACAAAACTCTACAAAAACATAAAGAGATAAAAGACTTTAAAGATTTAGCATTCCAATACTAACAATCAAATATTGAAATCTACTTACATCAAAAGCTTTTGTAAGCAAATCTGCAACATTCTTGTTAGTATGGATTTTGACCATTTGAATCAATTTCTTTTCATTGCAATCTCTAATAAAATGATGTCTGGTCTCTATATGCTTTATTTTTTAATGAAAAATAAGATTTTTAATTATGCAAATAGTACTGTTATTGTCAATAAAGATTTTGGTATGCATAAAATTATACCCATAATCAAGTAGTTGATTCTGAATCCAAAGCACTTGTCCACAACAACTTGAAGCAGCCACATACTCAGCTTCTGTTGTGGAATTTGCAACCACTGTCTGTTTCTTGCACTGCCATGATATTAATCTACATCCAAGGAATTGACAACCTCCTGTTGTAGACTTCCTATCCAAGCTTGCTCCAGCATAATCACTATCAGTGTATGCTACCAAATCAAAAGGAGAATCTTTTGGATACCAAAGGCCCAATTTTGGTTGACCTTTTAAGTACCTAAAAATCCTTTTCACAGCATGAAGATGTGAAACCTTTGGATTGACTTGGTATCTAGCACAGGCACACACTGCAAACATGATGTCAGGTCTTGAAGATGTAAGATACATCAATGAACCAATCATTGACCTATACATATGAACATCCACTTCTTCACCATCTTCATCCTTGAGTAGAGGCTTTTGAGTTTCCATTGGTATGCTTGCAGTCTTGACTTCTGTAAACCTAAATTTCTTAAAAATTTCTTCAACATATTTATATTGACTAATAAATATGCCATCCTTCTTCTGCTTCACTTGTAATTCCAAGAAGAATGTAAGTTCTCCTATAGAACTTATTTGAACTTTCTCATGCATCAACTTCTTAAATGCAATGCATAGCCCCTTTTTTGTTAAACCAAAAATGATATCATCCACATAAACTTGGACCAACAAAATATCACCTTTGTGCCTTCTGATGAATAAGGTCTGGTTAATTTTCCCTCTTTGAAACCTATTGTCCAACAAATATTGGACAAGGATTCATACCAAGCTCTAGGAGCTTGATGTAGTCCATACAGTGCTTTTTCAACCTTGTATACTCTATCAGGGATGTTTGGATCTTCAAATCCTGGTTTCCATACATACACATATTCTTCAATCTTCCTATAGAGAAAATCACTTTTTACATCCATTCGATACACCACAAACTCTTTAAATGAAGCATAAGCTAAAAATAGCCTAATTGCTTTAATTATAACAACAGGGGAAAAGACTTCATCATAGTCAATCCATTCTTCTTGTGTGTACCCTTGAGCAACCTGTGACACCCCCATAAAATCACAACGCAGCGGAATACCACTTTGGGGTGCCACTTCATAGTATAAAGTACAAGTTACAGTAAACGACCTCAAAAGAGACGTTTGATAAGATGTCACATTCGATTTAAATAAATCAGAGTAAATTTAGGTCCCAAATATTTTCTTTTTAACAAACGTTACAAGAGTTCAAACATGACTCATTTGTGTTTTTAAAGAAAAATGATTATCGAATGTGAAGAAAAACCAAGTCTTTAAAGTTTTGATATCCGCGCATCCAATTGCTCCCATGCTCAGCTAGCAAGATACAACCTGAGAAAATACATGCAAAAACGTCAACAATAATGTTGGTGAATTCATAGGTTTAAGTAAAAACAGTATTGAAATAAATCGAGTAATATTTCAGTAAGAAAAGTAGCGTTACAATATTTAGAAGAATTGTTATCGAAATCCGAGTAGTAATGTTTCAATAAATCAAGTAATGTTCAATAGTGGACCACAAGGTTTAAGATCAGCCAGCGACAGTATTTCAAAGTGTAATTCAACAGAATACATTGCAACGAATACAATGTATAAATCTTGATTGCATTGAGCTCATGACACCGAAGCCTTGACGTTAACACATATCTTGTATGTAATTCATGTTGCCCCATAACTAGGTATTATTGCCTTATACCTAACTTCTAAATACAAATTGTCCGTTGACTGGGTGCTCGAAAGGATTCGATTCAGACCCCCGGACAGGGCTGTCAAACCCAATAGATCTATTTATTTGTACTAGCGCTCACCCATTATAGGTAATTAACAGTTCATGATGTGGGGTCTTTGGCAATAACTACTCATGCAATTGACCTCATATTTGGGTCCAGCATACCATAAAGTTTCTTGTGTCCAGTTTATAAAACAAGCATGTATCAAACATGTATTAGAAATCATGTGGTAGATAAGCAAAAGCTTTAGTAAAAACATTCATGTAACGCTTATGTAGTAGTAACCGATAAGTTATTCGGTAAAACAAGCATGTATCAAACATGTATTAGAAATCATGTGGTAGATAAGCAAAAGCTTTAGTAAAAACATTCATGTAACGCTTATGTAGTAGTAACCGATAAGTTATTCGGTAAAACAAGCATGTATCAAAATCCCTTGTTGATGCCGGTTCTGAGACTATGCCTCCTATGCTTAAAAGGGGTAGTTATATACTGTGGGCAAGTAGATTCATATGATATCTAAACCGGAAGAGAGACAACCAGAAGTGGCTTCTCAAAGCACTTGATGAAGGCCCTTATGTGTTTAAGATTTTCACTCCTGAAGGCTCGACAATACCACGATTGCAAACTGCAGAGGATCTTGAAGGTGATGAGTTATTGCTCCATTATGCTGAAATGGAGGTCATGAATATGATTCTACTTTCTATTCCTAATGAGATTTACAATTTTGTACACGCTTGCACTTCGTCCAAGGATATGTGGAAACGAGTTAAACGTTTGATGAGGGGAACTATACAAAACAAAGTTGACAGAGAAACGTGTTTTACGAACGAATTTGATCAATTTGTTGTTGAACCAGGGGAAGCACTTGTTTCTATCTACAACCGTTTTACACAATTAATGAATGATTTGAAACAAAATAACATGAACTTTCCAACTGTTACAATTAACAAAAAGTTTATGAATAGTTTGCAACCGGACTGGTTGAAATATGTGACTCAAGTTCGTCTTGCCTAAAGATTGACATGGATTTGGTTTGATGATCTTTTTGATGTTATCTTTCACAAATGAGAAACTAATTACTGCTTCAAGGAGCAAAGAAGTAAGAAAGTCTCATGACCCTTAGGCTCTATTAGCACACACTGGATATCATCCACTAGACAAACATCATCTTATTATGTGACATCATCCTACGTCTTGGTTGATTATGATGATGAGTACTAGCAGGATGATGTTTTCACAAAAATTCAGAAGAACCTCATGTCACATGCGATGATGCTACTTGCAAAAGCTTTTAACTCAAAATTCTCTAATCCAACAAATAATCATGGTCTGCTTCATCCACACAGAGTTTTTGATATTTTACATAAATATCATTCATTATTTACTAGTTACATAATGTAGTTTTTCATATAAGGTAAATACTTGAAGTATTTATGTCCTAGCTAGTTTATTTCATGCACCATTTGACCAACAATGATAACTTGGGTAAAATTTAATAAAACTTTGAGTGTTGGATGTAAAACTAAGTATTCGTTGAAGCGTAGATTAATTAATGGGGTTCCAGGTATGCCTAAACGTACTTTATCGCGAAACGTAGTAAATGTACCTAACCAATAAAAATAAAATGAACAATGACCATAATTATTCTCAAAATAATTATTTAATACTTGCTTGATGTAAACATTTAATTGTTTGATGCCCGTTTACATTGATTGATTATTTTTAGCTTACGCGATTTAACTTATCGATTACGATTAAAAGCAAACGCGTACAATACTAAAAGTACATAGTGAATTTATTGACGACGTCAATGACCCTAAAACACGGGGTGTTATACAATGTATCCAACTCATACTAAAATTATTAACAGTACCGTTGGTGATGATCAAATTAATAGCAATATTAAATTTGATTCATTCAAGGGAAATATTAATAGTGGCAGTGTTGAAAAAGATACATATGTTCCTGATCTATGTAAAGTAGAAAAACTTGCTAGGAATGCATATCAGGAAGCTGAAAAACAACGACTATTTGCTCAACAAGTTCAAACAGAAAACACGCATTTGACTAGTTAGCTTGCGATGTATAAGGAACGGGTTTGGATTTTGGAAAACATAAACAAGGATAATAATTATCTTAACGAAATTCTTGAAGCTAATGAACGAGCAAAACGTTATTATAAACAAGCTCAGTCTCAATTAGTTCATGATCGAGATATCATTCAAGATCTCGAGAAACAACGAGATAAATTAAATTTAGAAGTCAAAAATTTCAAACAGAAAAATGAGGAATTACAAAACACTCATTCAATTTTAAAAAGGCAAATGAGTGAAAAAAAAGGATATTTATCATGATACTATTCTAGATCTTGAGGCCAAACTGAAAAAGAATGTTGATCTGATTTTGAAACTTGGCAATTCTTTACAAGGAATGTTTATGCTTGGACCAAAACCATTTTCAGTATATATGACCAACAATTAAAACATGGTTTAGGGTATCCGAATCCTTATACACTCAAGGAAGCAATTTCAAAGTGTCAAAAGTTATATGCTGCATCTTGTTTAGGTAACTTAGAAATTCCTTTGAATGTTAGAGATTCTGAGGACACTCTTGAGGAAGCTTTCAAAAGTCAACAAAAAATGACAGTAAAAATGAATGATCCAATTGCTGTTGCAAATAAGCAAAATTGTTGGACAATTAATTACAAAAAATTAAATATGCTTTATAAAGATTTTGTTCCTCAAAAAGAGCTTTCTATCGAGCAAAAATATTTTCCATCTTCTTCTATTCCCGTGGTTAAGATTCCGGTATCAAAAAATATGCCAAGTGAGTCACCTTTGATCAAAGAATTAGACAAGATAAAAATTGGTTTTGAAAAGCTGTCTTTGCTAATACAAAAGAACTGTAAAAGAGCAAGCATTTTTTACACATCACCGACAGA
>BQNB010015861.1:0-29882 GCA_026074375.1 Tanacetum coccineum
GAGAAGAATAATGAGACATTAGTCAATCGCGTTCTAAAGGCAAGTGCCAAAAGGCGGCACGATCCGAGGTGACAAGTTAAAGTTGTATTCCCATCAACTGGAAGACTTCAAAACGATGGATTACGAAATCACATATGTGATTCAAAAGCATAAGAAGAGTGTTCAAAATCGGAGTCGGATGATAAAATAACTAGCAAAATTGACAAACTACGCCGAATTTCAATATTATCAAAAGGGAATAAAGTAAAATTGCGAAAATGTTCGAAGTTAATCGCAAGAGATCAAAAAGAAAATAGCCCATATGTATAGGTACCCTTATATAATACTAGTATCAACGCATAAGGGAGTAAATGAGAAATCAAAAAGTACGCGAAAATCAGAGTGATCAATATTTAAATAACGGACCGATATAAGGTAAATAGTAAGGCGTCATAAGATAGACGTAAGAGTGTGAAGTCATAACTAAGTGTAATATACTCATTATTCATGTAATAACAATAGGGATGCAAAAGAGAGAATATAAGTTACCTGGAAGCAAGCAAGCGCGGATATCAGACAATGGTGAATGACTCTTAAATGTTTTTGAAAAATAGTTATAGTTTAGGTTTTGAAAATGACCTAGTTCTCTATAACTAGTGCTCTAATACCACTTTGTAACACCCCCAAAATCACAACACGCAGTGGAATGCCACTTGGGGTGCTACTTCATAGTTCATACACACAAGTTACAGAAAACAACCTCAAAAGAGACGTTTAATAAAATGTCACATTCGATTTAAATAAATCAGAGTAAATTCAGGTCCTAATAATTTCCTCTTTAACAAAAGTTACAAGAGTTTATACATGACTCATTTGTATATTTAAAGAAAGATTATTATCGTATGTGAAGAAAAACCAAGTCTTTAAAGTCTTGATACACGCGCGAATCGAATGCTCCTAATGCTCAGCTAGCTATATAATAACCTGAGAAAATACATGAAAAGTGTCAACAATAATGTTGGTGAATTCACAGGTTTAAGTAAAAGCAGTATTGAACTAATTCAAGTAATATTTCAATAAGAAAGGCAGCGATACAATATTTCAAAGTATTATTTCTAAAATCTAAGGAATGATTTAGTAAATCAAGAAATGTTTATTAGTGAACCACAAGATTTAAAGAGTATATGGAAATATAATATATACAAAGCCACACAAAAATGCGTTTACTACTATCTAAGGTCATGAAACCGATACACTAACTGAAATCAAGAATATGTACCCATCGTAGGTGCCCCCTCTAAGAACACCCGGGCAGTAATGAAAAGAATATGTACCCATCGTAGGTGTCTCCTCCAAGAACATCCGGGCAGTAATGAATATAATATGTACCCATCGTAGGTGTCCCCTCCAAGAACACCCAAGTAGTAATGAATATAATATGTACCCATCGTAGGTGTCTCCTCCAAGAACACCCGGACAGTAATGAATATAATATGTACCCATCGTAGGTGTCCCCTCCAAGAACACCCATGCAGTAATGAATAAAATATGTACCCATCATACGTGTCCCCTCCAAGAACACCCGGGCCGTAATTGAAAGTCATAGGTTAATGGGTACTTAGACAATAATATGATCTGGAATAGCATACGATTGAAAAACACTTGTTTCCTTTTTAAAACAAGTAGTGTGTTCAAAACTCTCAGTTTTGTAATTAGATATTCAATGATCTCCAATCATGTAGTAAGAAAATCAAGCTTTAATAAATTTATGAGTAAACAACCATGTATCACATATGTTTTAGAAGTCATAAAGTAAGCAAGTAAAAGCTTTAGTAAAAGTAATCATGTAACGCTTATGTAGTAGGAATCAATAAGTTTAGTTAGTAAAACAAGCATGTATTCTCACCCCGAAAACAGATTATGAAAACCATTAAAAGAGAAAAGGTGGGGCTATGAACTCACCGTGGATAAGAGTAGTGATCAAGAAATCCAAACGAGAAAGACGAGTGCCAACAATCAACCGCGACCTATAATAGTGGCGCGCGATTAAAATTCATACTTATAATGTAATGTAACTTAATATAAAAGAATAAAAATACTTATTTATACATTGGCATGTAATATTATCATATGTTTAAGAATCCATGTACAAGAGTCACTTAAAGTACCACTTTCATATTTTCTAAAATTCTATCAGTTTTTACTAGACGTTCTCTATACTTAAAGAGTTACTAAACAGTCGGATTAGACGCTCTCCTTCTATATTAACTCACCTATATATGTTGTTTAACTACTGTAGCTCACCCATAAACTATAGCCACTTCCAAATAATCCTTAAAGACACACCAATGCAACTTGTTTTAAAACAGGGTCTGCTGGACTTATCAAAAGTTTGGCAACAGCAGACCCCCTTAAACACCTCAGAAAAATCTAAAAAAAATCAGCAGGTCACACACATCATGAACATGTTCCAGTTTAAATTTCATCAAAAATTATTAAGTTTTGACCCGTCTGCACACTGCATCTTTGCAACTGAAATTCGAACTCAGCAAACCCAGTTTTGACAACCAATCTCGTAAACATGTTTTGACCCACTTTTAGGTACTGAAAATCGTTGAGGCCTAGCTCGTTGGAAAGTAGACTCGAAGTACTTAGTCGTAGGGTCCTGCAAACCTAGAAAACCTATTGGCATGACCAAGTTACACTTCGCGCAAGATGGACCAAAATTCTGCGCAGAAACAGTGGGTGCAGAATTTTGCCGTTTTAGTTTTCAAACTTCATATTGCCATAACTTTTTTGTTTTTAAGAATTAGAAGTCCTAATTTATACCAAAACGAACATTAGAACGACCTCTATCATATTAGACAACAAAATCTCAGTTTACAACATCACTAATCACCTAATTATACCATCAAACTTTCTGCCCTAATATTGGGTATCTCTCAACCCCTTCAACACCAATCCAAGCTTCACAAACCCTTAATACTAACCTATCTCCTCTACCTAGCCAATCCGATCACCAACAACATCAAAAATTTAACATGCAATTAACCCATGGATTCTTAAACATAAAATCTAACACATGCAAGTATATATAAAATTAAACCAAATCAAAACTAGAAAAAAGACACTTACAAAATAACAAGGAAATAATTAGATGGTCAAAACCACGAACCCTTGTGGTTTTGATGTCTTGGCCGAACACCTCAAGAGCAAAAGAGAGACTCGAAAACTTGATTTGATTCACAAAAATTGTTCAAAAACACTTAACTTTATACCCTTGATGATCTTCTTGCATTTAATTTGATTTAAACCTTAAAATTAAAAGTTTTATGAAATTCAAGAACATCTTAAATCTTGATGCATGATGGTTTTTAATTGAAAAGGATGATGGGGGTTTAGTTTAGGAGTGATTTTAGATTGATTGGAAGTGATTTAAGAATCTAGGTTGAAGATTTTTGGGGTTTTGGTGATGGCTGTGTCGAACACAGTGAACAAGGGAGATGAACAACCGAATTTTTTTATCTATCTGTATAAAAGGGAGTGTTTGAGTAATAATGGGGCTATTTATATGGAGACTTTATACTACTCTCTCCGTCCCATTTTTATTGTCCACGTTTCCTTTTTGGGATGTCCCAATTTAAATGTTCACTACTAAAAATAGATAGAGAAGTTTGATCAAGTTTATTATATTACGCTTGTTTAAAATTATTATTACGAACTTTAAAGAAGACTTTAATTAAATAGCTAAGGGTAAAACTGTCTTTCTATCAAAAAGTAAGAAAGAGAAAGCAGTAATAAATGCACTTCTCTTAAACTGTGTGTTTTTTGTCGGGGGACAATAATTTTAGGACGGAGGGAGTAGTAAACTTCCAATATTATTATTTTTTTATAAAAGGGAGTGTTTGAGTAATAATAGGGCTATTTATATGGAGACTTTATACTAGTAAACTTCCAATATTAAAAAAAATAATAAAAGGGGCATTTGTTTTAGCTTAGAACCGGCCCCCTTATGTGGGCTTGGGCTAGGTTGGGTATTTTTTGTTTTGTTGAATTTATATTACATGGTTCTTAGGCCCAATCATCTAATTAACTCGTTATTAATTATAAAACATGATTTTTGACGCGGTTTCGGCCAAACACGGATAAAAGTCGAAAAGGTTTTTAAAATAAAATAAATAAGCTCTCGAAGCTAAAATATAGAATCGTTGATTTCTCGATCGTTAAAACGGATAATTATCCAACACAGGACTCGAAAATAGCTAAAAACGACTATTTTTGATAAACGGCTAAAAACAAAATAATAAATTCCTTAAAAATTTGAAATGGATTTTAAAGCTCGGTTAAAATATTGACTGTAAAATACGAGATGCTACAGTCTTCCCACCTTAAGGGAGCGCCGTCTTGGTGCTCAATTCGCCTTATATGCCGTAGGGTTTACGAAGGTTGATACACATTCAAAAAAGAATCCATATCACATATCATGAGTCAAAAGAAGTTCAAATAGTCATTTGAACAAAAGCAATAATGATAGAGATTAGAAGAGTAAAGGCAATGAATGATTCGTACGAATGTATTACTTGTCAAAAGAGACGCACGCCATGTCGGATACACATTTGAAAATAATCAGATGAACAAATTACGAATCAAAGGAAGTCTAAAGACTCATTCGTATGAAGATAATAAAGATAATGATTAGATGAACGAAGAAAATGAATTATTCGTACAAACGGATTATAAATCGAAAGAAAGTTATTTGTACGAATGCCATACACTTAAGCCCACTCATTTACAAATCGTTATTTACATCCAAAGGCGTCCCAATCCATGTAAATAAGAATTAGAAATTTATGGTTCAGTGATTTATAATTTCCTTATTCAAATGAAGAGGCGTCCCAATTCATTTCAATAAGATAATTATAAATTAGCCTACTTAAGCATTGTCACAACAAAGCACGAGATCAAATCAATGTTACGTTGAGAAGAAGGAGTCTCCTTGGCGGCATGATTCTTCAAAATCATAAGAAGTAATGAGAAGAATAATGAGACGTTAGTCAATCGCGTTCTAAAGGCAAGTGCCAAAAGGCGGCACGATCCGAGGTGACAAGTTAAAGTCGTATTCCCATCAACTGGAAGACTTCAAAACGATGGATTACAAAATCACATATGCGATTCAAAAGCATAAGAAGAGTGTTCAAAATCAGAGTCGGATGATAAATAACTAGCGGAATTGACAAACTACGCTGAATTTCAATATTATCAAAAGGGAATAAAGTAAAGTCGCTAAAAAGTTCGAAGTTAATCGTAAGAGATCAAAAAGAAAATAGCCCATATGTATAGCTATCCTTATATAATACTAGTATCAACGCTTAAGGGAGTAAATGAGAAATCAGAAAGTACGTGAAAATCAGAGTGATCAATATTTATATAACGGACCGATATAAGGTAAATAGTAAGGCGTCATAAGATAGACGTAAGAGAGCGAAGTCATAACTAAGTGTAATATACTCATTATTCATGTAATAACAATAGGGATGCAAAAGAGAGCATATAAGTTACCTGGAAGCAAGCGCGCGCGGATATCAGACAATGGTGAATGACTCTTAAAAGTTTTTGAAAAACGATTATAGTTTAGGTTTTGAAAACGACCTAGTTCTCTATAACCAGTGCTCTGATACCAATCTGTAACACCTCCAAAATCACAACACGCAGCGGAATACCACTTGGGGTGCTAGTTCATAGTTCATACACACAAGTTACAGAAAACGACCTCAAAAGAGACGTTTAATAAAATGTCACATTCGATTTAAATAAATCATAGTAAATTCAGGTCCCAATAATTTAATTCATAGGTTTAAGTAAAAGCAGTATTGAAATAATTCAAGTAATATTTCAGTAAGAAAACAGTAACGTTCTACACTTTTCAGAGTTATATTTATTTCCGAAATTAATCGTGATTCAAATAAATCAAGAAAGTTCGTAGTGGATCCACACTGGGTTAAGATCTGCCTAATGACAGTGCCAACGGAATACAATGTCATGTAACGGAATTATTCTATTTATCGCACTGAGCTCATGAAACGAAGTATTTTAACCATGATTAGAGAGGACAGTTGGGTTTTGTTGCAAGACATCCAAAGTGTATTTCTCTGTAGAGTTGGTGCGGCCAAACACCCAAGTGTTTTTCTCTCTTAAAGTTGTGCTGCCAATCACCCAGGTATTTTTCTCATTCTCAAAAATCATGTAGTCAGGAATATCAAGCTTTAATAAGTTCATAAGTAAACAACCATGTATCACAATGATTAGAATTTTCATGCAGTAAGCAGCAAGTAAAAAACTTTAGTAAAAATAGTCATGTCAATACATTAAGAGTTAGAAATCCATACGTTTACTTAGTTAAAACGAGCATGTATTCTCACCCCGAAAATAGTTTATGAAAACCATTAAAAGGAAAATGTGGGGCTATGAACTCACTGTAAGTAGAAGTATCGAACGAGAAATTCAACATAGAAAGAACGGAGACAACGTCTCACCCGCGACCTATAATAATGGTGTGCGTATTAGAAGAATATAACTTATAAGAAAAATGCATAAATTGTACATATAAATAAAATAATGTATGTTTACATAGTGATAACGTTATACCATAGAATTCCATATGCGCGCTCACTTGCTTGTTAGTAAATTTTAAGTTTTTCTGATTATGATCGATTTTCCTCGTCACCTTGGACACCTTGATGAAGAATGAAGAGAAATAACAAACGACCTCAAAACGCCCTTCAACTCCATTTCATAAAACCTCCAATTGAGTTAATAAGGTCCAAACTGTTTTGACAAGTCTAACTACTTTTCAAAAATTCGACGACTCGAAGTGTCCGGAAAAAGACATGCTGTAACCACTTGAAAGTTTCACTTGATCAGACCCATTTAGACCTCTTAATAAAATCTAGAAAAATTCCAGAAAATCATATACATCATGAAATTCCTACAGTAGCAATTTCTTTAATTAAAAAGGTGTTTGATATGTCTGCTACCCTCACAAACACAACCCAGAAAACTGTTCTCAAACGCAGATTTGACAATGAATCTCGTAAAATTACTTTGACTAACCTCTGTTCACCTTTAACTCATGAAACCACTTTGGATGATTAGTAGACTCTTTGTAGTTATTTTTAGGGTCAAGAAAATCAATAAAAACTATCCGAATGACGGAGTTATGACTCTCACAAAACGACACAAAAATCTGCCCAGATTCTTGTTCCGAATTTACAACGATCGACCCATCCAAACACACCTATACTCTAACTCATTATACCCAATTCGATTTTAGACACAACCGAAAGCTAAAATATGACTTATTTGTTATAAAATAGTTCTTGTTATAATATTTCAAGTTCAAACGGTTTCTACTACGCCAAATGATCAGTCTTAAATTTTTACCAAATTGTTTTTTAAAATATATGTTTTTTCCTAAGTTTGACTTATCAAAAACGACCCGTCAAAATGTGTTATTAATTATGGGGTTCACTAGCGACATTCCGGATAACTTTTCAGTTATACACGGGACCCAAAACTCGACCGAACATGATGAAAATACTCTTATAAAATTCTGCACAAACCATATTTTTCTTAAAATAATGTAGTATCTATTTCTAAGCTTTTTGACCCGTTAATATGCGTTTTTGGACTTAGATATCCTCGCGAAAAGGTAAAACGGCATTTTAAACAATTTTTTAGTTTTACTCGAGACTCAAAACTCAACAAAAAATGACTAAATTGCCCCTACGTAAATCTGCACAAAACCACTATATACAAAGTGTGATGAATTTTTATTTTACCCATTTTCAAACTTCAAATTGCTCTAAAAACTTCATTTTTGAGAATTTACTGGATCACGCGATATATCAAATCGAAGCTAGGGACGACCTCTATCATATTCTTAAGCCTAAAATCAGATTAAAAATATTTTTGACACCCGAAAGGGGCTGTCTGATTTTCTGCACTAATTCGCCTAACCCGAAACCCTTCCAAACGCGCTTTCCACTTCACCACAACTTCACAATATGCCTAATCTAAACTATATCCGTCATCTAAACCATTTTTAATAATCCAAGTTCACCTAAACACTCAATCTAACACATGCACAATGATCCATGGATTCCATGTATAAAATTAAACACATGCATACAACATAGAAATTAATCAACACAAAATGGTTTAGAAAATACTTACAAACACAATAGATTGCAAGAAATCAAAGACACACAAACCCCTTTAGGTTTTCCCTTTGAGTCAAAACCAAACAACACCCTTATTAATAAAATTCTAACTATTTATTACTCCAAATATTGCAAAAACCCTTGTTTACAAACCCTTGTTGCTTAGATTATACCCAAAATTAAATAAATCTTCAAAATAAAAAATCTTGAGAAAAGCCTTGCATGTTGATTTTTATTGTAGAGAATGATGGGGATTAATGTATTACTGGTGATTAAGTGATTGGAATCAAATGGGAAGAGTTTTGATGATGGTTTGTTGGTGTGTGTGTTGGGGTCGTCGAACACAGAGGGAGAGGAGAGAGTAGATGAATTTTTTTATAACTTGTGATTGTGTGTGTTTTGAAGGGGGTCAACACTTATATAGGTGGTCAAACATGTCTATTAAAAATACTATGTGGTGGGTGTTGGGTTTTTAGTTTAGAGAGCACACAAAAATGAATAACAGGGTGTTTGGTATATATATCTATATATAGATATATATATATATATATATATATATATATATATATATATATATATATATATATATATATATTTATACACACACACACACACACACATATATATATATATGTACACACACACATATATATATATATAGGAATGTTAAAATAAAAAGACAAATATTCGTGAGAAGGATAAAAAGAAATTCTTTTTTAAAAAGTTCTCAAAAAATTCCAAAAAAATTCCATTAAATCAGGTATGTTGGTGCATAAAACTTTTGTAAAATAAGTTTTTCTAATTTTGAGTTTTTATACGTTTTTTTAATGCGCAAAAAAAGAAATTTTGATGCACAAATTTTTCGAATTGTTATAGTTTGATGCGCAATAAAATTTTGATGCAAAAAGTCAAAAGAAGTTGGGTACAAAAACAAATTTTGATTGATGCACAAAAAACCGATTTAATGCACAAACGTTTTTTTTATAATTTTTTTTCGGCAAAATACCCACTTTTAGAAAAACTTCATTTATAATTTTTTCATGCACCAACATACACGATCTTGTGGAATTTTTTCAGAATTTTTTGAGATCTTTTAAAAAAAAATCTTTTTATCCTTTCACGAATATTTGTCTTTTTATTTGATCTTTATCCTATATATAATGTGTGTGTGTATATATATATATATATATTATATATTATATTATATCTATATATATTACTATCATATTTCTATATATATATTATATAATATATATACACACTAGTGGATAGCTGCCCCGAGGGCGCGGGCATGACTTGTAATTATTGTTTTCTTTTTTTTGCTTTGCTAAATATGACATATGTGTTAACGCAAAACAACTTAAACACAAATATTGAATAAAACGAAAGTGTCGGTTTTATATAATGAAGTTGTTTTACATATCCTTTGCAAGCCACGTTTGTTGTTGAGTTTGAAAGTTGTCGTTTTTGTCGCAGCCAAGAACCTTCAATCCTTTCTCGGTCTTGACTCTTGAGGGTGGGCGAGCTTCATAAGATATTTTGTTTTTCATGCATAGTTGATTGCGAATAGTAGTATATATAATAAATTGTTCTACGCATAAAAATAACACGTGTATAAATGTTGGTTGATATATGATTTGTGATAAACATATAACTATAAAAGAAATCAACTTATCTCAAGCGTGACTTGAAAAAATCATACTTAAAACATGTATTATAAAAGTATCCAAACTTGAATAATAATTTAATGTTTTGTACGGACGTCCACAAAAATACAAATTTTATTTAATATTGATCACATCCAATGGAAGTCATATGGGCGGGTAGCCTTGTGAATATCCAAGGAATAAATTAAGTAATAGTTAATGAATTATAAACATTGTAACATATTTATTCAGTGTATTAAGAATGAAAAAAAATGAATGTTAATCTGATAAGAGAAAATAAAAGTTATTAAATTATCTGCAATAACAATGTATTTTTTTAGTTCAAATGCGAAATAAAGCATCTATTTACACAACGGCTATCCGTCGTTCTTTTTAAATTTGCGCTGTATTTCCATATGTATCACCCTCCACAAGAATCTTTAATCACTTCCTGCTCTCGACTCTTGAGACAACGACATATCATTGGCCATCTCCTACGTTTCTCCAACCTCGCCACTCCCGCTGCGCCATTTTTATATTTAGAATTATAAAGATGTATCAGGGTTGCAATTCACAGTAAACTATGGTTATTTTTAATCTTGAACAAACCAACTGGTATAGGCGTGCAACAAATAAGCTCTTGAAAATAATATGGGATCATCTTAGAAATCCTATCCCAATATCCAAACTTTAAAATTAATACATTCAGGATGTGGCTGTTATTACATGAAGTGTTGATCTTAATTTTTCCATGGTGGGTAAACTTGATAGCAATATAGCATTGTTGCACAAAATAATTGGATGGAAATTGGTAAACATCATACTTGATAATAAATAGACACTTTCAAAGGTTTTAATGCAAAATTATAAACTAAATAGTTAAAAAATGTTAATAGTCATTCTTCTAAGCACACTTGCAACTGAGTTATCTAAGAAATAACAACCATAATCCTCCAATTATTAGACATGTTTTCCATCTTTTTAATAGTGAATTGTAAAATATGATATATTATCCAATAACATGTTAGAAATACCCAAAAAGCCATCATTACCAAACGGCTCATTTTCTACACTTACTCAGAAGAACGTGGGCAATGACTTCTTCGTTGTTGGATTTATATTCACCCGCAAAATTTTAACAAATAAATTAACAAACCGAAGCAAAAAAACACATAGGGAAAAAATGATTAATTATTAAAAAAGGATGCACCTTTTCCCTCATACGTGCACTCCAAGCATCATTTCCGATGGGTCGGCTATCAAGGAATTAAGTATTAACATGAACACCCGTGACTGTAACTCGTTGTCGTTGCTGTCTAGGCCCACCAATGTACTCAGCATCACTATCATACGTTGTTGGTGCATTTGTAACACATATAATTAGAGTTAGCAAAAATATCAGACACTGCATTTCCACACATAATCACTGTCCAAACCAAACTGCAGCCTTTTTAGAAAATAAGTTTACTTCTCGCTTACTTGTAAAATAACATATTTGATTGCAACCCACGCGTAAATTTCCAATTCCATAGTTCAGCCAGGCTATGATATAATACCAGTCTAAAGTCTCAAGATTTTTGCTTTTATATTTGTTTGCAAAATTAGTTGTGTGCTTGCAATTTTAATGACAAATGATCCGTCATAACAAACAATAACAAAGATCTTTTAAGCTTTCATTTATTTGAAGCAGTCAATGACATACGTGTCCTCTATTAAAGAAAACTTTTCCTTTTGCAAATACTAAACCAATTGTTTGTCCAAAACAACCTGATCATAGTTTTTCATAAATAAAATAGCAACCTTAGTATGTGTCATTGGTTAAAGTTTATGTTAAAAGTGTAAGATCACAAAAAGACAATGTGATTTTTGTTTATTAAGGTTACAGTTTAGACCCTTATCACTAATTAACGAGATACATGGTTTTGATAAGAAAAACTAACCAAATAGAAAATGTGTCAAAAGTCGCCCAAGTAAAAATAAATAACATAACTTTTATAGTATTTGGGTAAAGTGCATAAGGGATAAAGAGAATTGGTGGAAATAATATGTGTATCATGTTAACTTGGGCGTTATTTGCTACATCCTTTGCTCGGGTAACAAAAAAGAGAGTGGTATGTGCTTAATTACACATACCTTTTTCCATTAAAAACGGACTTAAATGACCAAAAACAGACAAAAAACTGCCAAATATATGTTTGTTTTGCATTTGTGTTGTGCAGGAAACGGATATCACACAAAAGGACGAAAAACAAAGCCAAAAACGACAAAACTGGGCACGGAATGGAAAAGTGTGAAAAGACGAAGCCAAATCGAAGCCAAAAAGTCAATCAAGTCAAAAAGTCAACAGAAAAGTCAAAGTCAACCTCGAGAAGCCGAAGCAGAAAATATAACTTGAGGGACAAAAATTGCCAATTCCTAAAGTTATATTACAAAGGAAACAAAGACAAGGGCTGAATTTGCAATTTAGTTAAAATACAAGTAGAGGGGGCATTTCTGCCAACCCCTCTTACTTGTATTACAAAGGGACTAAGTTTGCAATTCGAGTTATAAGGTTGAGGGGGCATTTCTGCCAAACCCTCAACCTTGTATTACCATCAAGGACGAATTTTGCAAACAAAAGCATATGGTTGAGGGACCAATATTGCCAACTAACCAAACCCACACCCTGTCACCCCAAACCTGTTTATAACAGGTTTTCCCGCCATTTCCCCCCCAAACCACTCACGGGTTAACAACCACCTTTTTATCCCATAAACCTCATTAAACCTTGGATAATCCCTCCCCTTCCTCTCCACTACCACCTCTACCAAGAAAAGTTGCCAACCTGGCAAACCTCACCATTTTCGAGCTAAATTGAGGGTCAAGATTGTGATCCGAGAATACACAGACTCAATCAAGGGCCAAGACTTATTTTGAGGCTTCTCTCTCACCAAACAAACACACTAGGAGCTTTTTTACTCAGCAAGAAAGCACAATGCCTTGAAAGTGGAACTTGGGTTTCGGGTATAAATACCCCCCCATGGATGCAAGAAAGGATCATCTTTACTTTTCAGCTTTTATCTATTTTTTATATGTAATTCAGTCTAAATAGCTTTTCTATTTCAGAATTGTACTCAAGCTTTTAGTTAATGAAAATTCGAAAGTTCTTCATAAATCTTGTCATAGTTTCTTTTACTTTACCTTCTAATTGTTAAAATTTGATTTTAAAAGTTTCTCAACATCTTATTTAACTAATATAATCAAGCTAAATTATAGCTTAGTGGTGAGTTCGGGTTTAAGTCAAAAGTTTGACTTAAGAAAGTCAAACAAGCAAAAGTGGAGTTCGGGTCAATTTTGGATGGACCCATGGGTTGATATAAATTCAGAAATATAAGGACTTAGGGGTGTTAGGATTAGTGTTAGGTTCCTTTTCATTGGACTTTTTGTAAGTTTTCATTGTTAATTTTCTGCAATTTTTTATATTACTGTAGCATTGCTTTTTCAGCTTATTGTTGCTTATTTCCTGTCCAATTTGTGCTTATCTATGCTCATTGTCCATGTTTAAATATCTGTTTTTGAGACCCTTAGTTTAAATCTCCAAAAATTAGCTTTAAAAGTCTCTTTTTGAAAATAAAGGGGTGTTTGGGACAGTGGCTAAAATGGGTCAAATGGGGTTATGGCATGGGTTGGTCAATCAAGTCAGTTTGTAGTAGCCTACTCTTTGGTCTATCAAAGCAGTTTTTAAATTAGTATTTGATGAAAAAATCCAAAAAAAACCAAGTACCAAATTAGTGATGCTTTTAATGCTGTTGGTGTTTAGCTTTTTATTAGCTCATTTTTTGATTGGGTATGTTTAAAATAGCTTTTAGACCTTGTTTATAAAAGACATTTTTAGTGTTATTATGGCATTAGGTTAGTGTAGGCATAATGTGCATTTGTGTTTTGTTGTTTTAACAAAAATTGTCCAAGTTAACTTAATGTGCTAACTGTCACTTTTTAGCTCAATTTAGATAAGGCCAAAAAATGATTCTAGGTTCTAATTTTTTCTTGCTCAAAGTCATTTTTGAGATACTACTTTCAGTCTGTTTCAATTGGAATATTGGTTTTTGGAGTTTTTTGAAGTTTTTGGTGGTTGCAAAAAGCCTCTTGGCTGTTTTCAAAGAATTTCTCCCCTGGTGCAAAAGCCCAAGTTTAAGCCCGTCTTTCTCAGCTTATTTGTGTAGTAAGCATTAAGCTTTCTACATTTTTAGAAAGCTTATAAGCTCTTTAATAAGCCCCCAAAAGCCCAACCCTTAAGTCACCTTCTAGGTGGCTTATTTTTAAGCCAAAAGTAGGCTTGAGGCTGTTTGAAAAACAGCCTTAAGCTCAAAAGCTCAATTAGCTTATTTGAGCTTGTGGCTTATTGTTTTTGCTTATTCCTTGTTGCTTTAGCTGAATTAAGTCAGTTTAAATAGCTTTTTAGGATTCTGAGCTTATATTGAGCTAGCAGCATTAAGTTTTAAAACTAGCAGGACTAACTTTAAAGTTAGAACTGCTAGGTTCATAAGCTCATTTGTGCTTATTTTGAGGTGCTTATTGGTGTTTCAAACCCTAAAATAAGAGGGGGTTATTGAAGCTTATTGGCAAATCACCAAAGCTGTGGCCCCACTTGGCCTCAAGAACAGCTTAAGGGGCTTTAAATTAAGCCCCAAAAGCTGTCCCAACTGTTTGCAAAACAGTCATAAGTCCTTTGGCTTATTCTTTTTTTTCTTTGCTTGTTTTTGACTTTAAGCTTTTCATTTGTGCGGATTTAGGTTGGGTTAAGCATTTTGGCCCCATTGTCTAAGTTGTATGCTTTTTGAGCTTTATTTAGTTAAAAAAATTCTAAGTCTTAGTTAAAAAAATGTACACTTAGCTTAATAATCCATTTGCTTTTAAGCTCATTTTCCAGCTTATTTATAAGCCTTTGTAAAAACTTGTAGTTATAAAAATTGCTTATTTATAAGCACTTTTTAAGTTTATAAAAAAAAATTGAAAAAATAAAAATAAAAAGGGGAAGGCCAAAGCCCCGGGTGAGCAAGACTCGAACCCGGGACCTCAAAGCCCTCACCCTTTATAAACACTACACACCCTACCGCTGCGCCCTTGGGTCTTTTCTGTTAGACCCTTGGGCACTTTGGTATTTAAGGGTGTGTTGGCCTCTTAAGCTATTAAGCTGTTTAAGCTTATTCGACAGCTTATTTGATAAGCTGGTTTCCCCGGCTTATTTTTCTTAGGACCCTTAACCTTTTAGCTATTTTGTGTAATTTTTCTAGAATTTTTTATAAACGTTTAGTATTTTTTATAATTTATTTTCTTTTTAAACTTAAAAAAATCATAAAAAATAAAATATTAATCAGAAAAATATAAATCTTTTTTCTAAAATTTTCTTTTTTCATATATTTTGTAGGAAAAATATAAAAGTTTCTGTAGGATTAATTTTTCAAAAATTTACTTTTTAAAGAACGGGATTCGTTCCCGTTCTTGTCTTGACTCGTTTTTGGGTCAAACGGCACCTTGTTTTTCCGTTTCTTCTAGTTTTTTTTAACAACTTCGTTATTTGGTCATTTAGAATTCTATTTTTAGCTTCTTAAATTTGTGTAGGGTTTAATTTACAAAATTTAGGTTTTTAGCCCTCGTTTTTCGTGCCCGTTTTAGGTTTTTTAAGTTATATTGAGCTTCGTTTTTTTTAGTTTTTTTATCGTTATTTGCATATTTAACTTGTAGGAAATAGAAAACCAACATCATGTACCTTTGCTCATATTCAAACATCAATCATCAATCCTTCATTCGATTTTCATTTAAGCCTCGTTGAGACAAAACGGACCCCGGGAGGAATCCATTTACTTCCGGCTACATAATATTTAATTTTTGGTAAACTTTTGACCATTCCTTGTGAAAGGTTATTGGTTGAGTGGTTTTGCTTTATATTATATATAATATATATATACTATATATATATATATTATATTACTATATACTATATATATATATATTTATATTATTGGCGGAATCAATTTTTGGCGCCATTGGCCGGGGAGGCTATTTTGTGTCTTCCGTGGAAAACGCTGTTAACGTTACGTTTTGGACAATTGGTTGTTTGTAATCTTGTGATATTTTTCTTTCTATAAAAAATATAAAAAAGTACAAAAATATTTGTACATTGTTCTTTTTTATTGTTAATTATCATATAAAAACAAAAGAAAAACCAAAAATATAAAAACATTGTCCATAAAAAAAACAAATTATAAAATTCACAAATCAAGGTTAAAAATACCAAAATTATAATCATTCTCAATTGATGGTATTATCATTTAATAACTTCCGGTGAACTTGTTGGTTTCCAACTCGAACAAAAGATTTAAAAACTGGCCAATTGTGTCCTTCGACGTTCACGGATCACCTCGAAAGGGTTTAAAAACAAAACTAAAACCAAGTGGGGTTATAAGGAGGGTTGTTCCGAGGAACTACGACCCGAAAGGAGAAATAAGCTTCGCGCTATTCCTACTCCTCCGCTCACCTGTGCGTTTATCTTTTTGAGAGCTACCGTGAAGTAAGTAGATTATTTGGTTGAAGTTGTCTTATCTCATTGTCCGTTAAAATCAATTGTGAATAAATCATTGAAAAACCAAAAAAAAAAATTAGTGTAAATTTTCTTTTTATATTTCTGTTTTGTGCATGCGCACTCGTTCTCAAGCCCGTAAACGTCGACAACAACAAGTCCGACAAACTTCTGTTGAATCACCAAATCTTGAGAAACCAAATAACAATCAAGAAAACCATTCATCATCCCATATAGTTACAATGGACGATATATCGAACTATGGCGTTAATTGCTTCGAGCAACCCACCGGTGGTTACGAGGAGGATGGATGCGATTGTTGTTCTCGAAATTTACCTTAGCGAACAACTTTGAGATCAAGCCATGGTTCTACTTATCTGTTTCAAAACAAGCAATTTTTTGGACATGATAAAGAAGACCCACATGCTCACATCCGATATTTCAACAAGATCACTTCTACGATGAAGTTCCCGAACGTCCCGAGTACGTCGGTTAAGCTTATGCTTTTCCCATTTTCCCTCGAGGGAGCAGCCCGGATTTGGCTTAAAAAAGAGCCCCCTCGATCGATTCTTACATGGGATGATCTTGTTTCGAAAACTTATTAACAATTATTCCTCACCTCTAAAACAACAAATCTTCGAATGAAATAACGATGATTTCAACAAAAAAATTTGATGAAACGTTTTACGAGGCATGGGACGATTCCTATGATCTTCTTTAGGGCGCGATGCCCACATCATGGGTTTTCAGAATTTGCATCAACTCGATTACATTCTATAATGCCCTAAACATCGAATATGATCCAAGATTCATTGAATCTCCGCATGCGGGGTCGGGTCGGTAACTTTCATGGATAAAAATGCCTCGAGAGAATGCCTAAAAAAAAATCATCGAGCAGCAAGTCCAAAGTTCGTTTCAATCACGAATGCAAGGCCATTGTTTCCAAGTGAGTACGAGCTTTCTACCCTGCAGTTTCATCCGATGTTGCTGAGCTAACAAGATATGGTTAGAGCATTGTTTTGGACTAAGATAAAACCAAACTCCAGCTCCCGCTCCCGTAAAAGCGGTCGAGAAGTTGTGTAACTTGCGGGGGTGGTCATTCTTACCAAAATTGTCCAGCCACGATTGGCAACGTTTATCGTGACAATATCAAAGAATACGAATGTTTGTCACAAGCCGCCGCAGTTAGTTAACTACAACCAAGGAAATACACGTTACCGACCTCAGCTGATTGCAAACCAAATTCGACCTCCCCCCGTTCTTCCTCCTTGCAAAAATAAAAACTCATCAAAACAACCCAAATTGGGGGATCAATTTCAACCAAAATTGGGGGAACAATTTGAACCAAAATCGGGGTAATATTTTCAATCAAGGACAAGTTTACCAACCCCAGATTAATTAACCCCCGACTTTTCAAGCTCCACCATACCAAGCTCCCGTTCCAGCTCCTCCAACACCAGGTGTGTCTAAGTCCGATTTTGATAACTACGTCAAAGCTAATGACGCGGTTATGCTCAAAATATGCAATATCAAATTGGCAAATATAACGGACTGCTTACCAAATTAGTGAATAGTAATACCACTTTACTTCGGGCTTCGGGTTCTCTTCCAAGCAACACCATTGCTAACCCGAAAGGTGATGTGAAAGCAATCACTACCCGAAGCGGTGTTTCCTATAATGGACCTCAAATTTATTTTCCTCCTATGGAAAATGAACCTGAGGTGACAAAGGATACGGTGCAACCAAGCACCGAAAACATCCAACCTTTGGTGGTCCAAACTAATGTCCAAATTGGTGAGCCCGTTGTAGCTTCAAAGACTAAACCAACATTGCCTTATCCTTCAAGGGCCAATATAGAAAAGCTCCGTAAAAAAATGATCTTCTAGCTTCAAAATTTATAGAGATTTTTTGGAATCTCCATTTCGAGCTAAGTTTCGCGGACGCTCTCCTACACATGCCCAAATTTGCACCAATGTTTAGAAAGCTCCTCAATGACAAAGATAAGATAATTGAGTTGACAAAGACACCGGTAAACGAAAATTGCTCGGCGGTTATCCTAAAAAAGTTTCCCGAGAAACTTGGAGACCCCGATAGATTTCTTATACCGTGTGACTTTCCAGAGATGAATGAATGCTTAGCCTTGGCCGATCTCGGTGCAAGCATCAACCTAATGCCTCTCTCCATTTGGAAAGAACTAAGTCTCCCAGCTTTGACCAAAACCCGAATGATACTTGAACTTGCCGACCGAACGATTTCTACTCCAACCGGCATCGCCGAGGATGTTTTCGTGAAAGTTGGAACGTTCTTCTTTCCTGCCGATTTTGTGGTCGTTGATTACGTTGCCGATCCTCGGGTTCCCCTAATCTTAGGAAGACCTTTCTTGAGGACGGCACGTACCTTGATCGACGTTCACGGTGAACAAATGACCCTTAGACATGATGAGCAATCCGTGACCTTCAAAGTTGGTGATACTAAAACTTTCTCTTATAGTATGATTGAATCGGTTAACCGAGTCGATGTTATTGACATTGCTTGTGAAGAATATGTTCAAGAAGTACTTGAAATTTCTGAAAGTGGCAATCCCACTTCTACTTCGGACCTTATGATCGATTCTCGCTCTCCATCTTTCACTCCCTTCGGAGGAAGTGATTTTCTAATGGAAGAGATCGATGAATTTCTTGAACATGATGATTCAATACCACCAGGTGTTGACGGCATCTATGATTCTGAGGGAGATACTGTTTACCTTGAGGAATTGTTAAGTGTGATCAATAGTGACCCAAATCTCCCTCCGTCACCAGTTTGTGAAATTAATGTGCCTGAAAAGGTTAAATCTTCATGTGAAGATCCTCCCGACCTTGAACTCAAAGACTTACCATCCCATCTTGAGTATGCGTTTTTGGAGGGTGATGACAAATTACCCGTCATAATCGCTAAAAACTTGAAAGATGAGGATAAAACCGCCCTGATCAAGGTTCTTAAGTCACACAAACATGCCATAGCTTGGAAGATTTCTGATATTAAGGGGATAGATCCACAGTTTTGCACCCATAAGATTTTGATGGAGGAAAATGCCAAACCCGTAGTTCAACATCAGAGAAGAGTTAACCCCAAAATCCATGAGGTTATTAAGCAAGAAGTTATCAAACTTCTTGATGCAGGGTTAATTTACCCTATCTCTGACAGCCCCTGGGTAAGCCCGGTTCATTGTGTCCCTAAGAAGGGAGGCATAACCGTGGTGAAAAATGAAGAAAATGAATTAATACCCACTAGGTTGGTTACGGGATGGCGAGTTTGCATCGATTACCGAAAACTCAATGATGCAACTCGTAAAGACCATTTCCCTTTACCATTCATGGATCAGATGCTTGAAAGATTAGCCGGAAATGAGTACTATTGCTTTTTGGACGGATTCTCCGGCTACTTTCAGATCCCGATTGACCCACTTGATCAAGAGAAGACTACCTTCACCTGCCCTTACGGGACATTTGCCTATCGTCGCATGCCTTTTGGGTTATGCAATGCACCGGGCACGTTCCAAAGGTGTATGGTTGCAATCTTTCACGATATGATTGAGAAAACCATGGAAGTCTTCATGGATGATTTCTCGGTTTTCGGTGATTCTTTCTCCTCTTGCCTTTCCCATTTAGACAAAATGCTCCAAAGGTGTGAAGACACCAATCTTGTGCTAAATTGGGAAAAATGCCACTTTATGGTCAAGGAAGGAATAGTCCTTGGCCATAAGATTTCTAAGTCCGGGATTGAGGTTGATAAATCAAAAGTTGATGTCATTGCAAAATTGCCTCATCCCACTACCGTGAAGGGTATTCGCAGTTTTCTCGGTCACGCCGGATTCTACCGATGATTTATTCAGGATTTTTCCAAAATCGCCCGGCCTATGACCCACCTCCTTGAAAAAGAAACTCCGTTTATCTTCTTGAAGGAATGCATCGAAGCATTTGAAACCCTTAAGATGAAGTTAACCCAGGCTCCAATCCTAGTTGCTCCCGATTGGGACTTGCCCTTTGAAATCATGTGTGATGCAAGTGATTTTGTTGTTGGGGCAGTCCTAGGGCAACGTAAGACCAAGCACTTCCAGCCGATACACTATGCGAGCAAAACTATGACCGAGGCTCAAGCACATTACACTACAACGAAAAAAGAATTACTTGCCGTAGTGTATGCTTTCGAGAAATTCTGGCCATATCTTGTCTTGTCCAAAAGCATAGTGTATACGGACCATTCGGCTCTCAAGTACCTGCTTGCTAAGCAGGATGCTAAGCCAAGATTGCTCCGGTGGATTTTGTTGCTCCAAGAATTTGATGTCGTTATCCGTGATAAAAAAGGAGCAGAAAATCTCGCCGCAGACCACCTTTCTAGACTTGAAAATCCCCATCAAAGTGAGCTCGAGAAAAAGGAAATTACGGAAACATTTCCTCTCGAGACACTTGGGATGGTTACCTTTCGTGGTGATGATAATGCCCCATGGTTTGCCGATTTTGCAAACTACCATGCATGGAATTTTATGATCAAAGGGATGTCATCTCAGTAGAAAAGAAAGTTTTTCAAAGACGTCAAACACTACTTTTGGGACGACCCCTTCTTGTTTAAGATATGTGCGGATTAAGTGATCCGGCGGTGTGTGCACGGCAAGGAAGCTTTCGACATCCTCGAAGCTTGCCATAATGGACCCACGGGGGGACACTACGGTGCCAATTACACTGTTAAAAAGATCTTCGATTCAGGATTTTATTGGCCCACAATCTATAAGGATGCCCACGACTTTGTCACCCGATGTGACATTTGCCAACGTCAAGGCAAAATTTTGCAACGTGAGATGCCACAAAACTCTATCCAAGTTTGTGAAATATTTGACATTTGGGGCATTAATTTTATGGGGCCGTTCCCGTCTTCAAGAGGGAACAAATATATACTCGTGGCAGTCGATTACTTATCGAAATGGGTTGAAGCGAAAGCGCTCCCCACCAACGACGCCCGAGTTGTTTGCAAATTTCTCAAATCTCTCTTCGCCAGATTCGGTGCCCCTCGTGCAATCATAAGTGATCGCGGAACCCATTTTTGCAATGACCAATTTGCAAAGGTCATGCTTAAATACGGAGTCACTCATCGTCTCTCCACCGCGTATCACCCACAAACAAGTGGGCAAGTTGAGGTATCCAATCGTGGCTTGAAAAGAATTCTTGAAAGGACCGTGGGCGAAAATCGTGCCTCTTGGTCGGACAAACTGGATGACGCTCTCTGGGCCTTCCGTACAGCTTACAAAACACCCATCGGGTGCACTCCGTACAAGCTTGTATATGGAAAGGCATGTCATCTGCCGATTGAGTTGGAGCACAAAGCTTACTAGGCCCTTAAGCATACAAACTTTGATATCAAAACCGCGGGTGATCATAGAAAAGTTCAGCTCAACGAACTTAATGAACTTCGTGATCATGCTTATGAAAACTCTTTGATCTATAAAGAGAAAACAAAGAGAATCCATGACTCCAAGATCAAAAACCGCGTTTTCAACGTCAGTGATCGAGTCCTCCTCTTTAACTCTAGATTGAAGATTTTCTCGGGCAAGCTTAAGACCCGCTGGAGTGGACCATTCACTGTAACCCAAGTTTTTCCATATGGCACTGTCGAGTTATCCCAAAACTCCGGGCCAAATTTCAAAGTGAATGGTCATCGTTTGAAGCACTACTTTGGAGGGGACGTACCACAATTGGTAGTCCCAGATCTCCAGACATTCCCCATGGACCAATAAATTCGGGGGACGGGTCAAGCATAGCGACCTTAAACAAGCGCTTCGTGGGAGGCACCCCATGCTTATCGTAGTAGTATGTAGTAATGCATAAGTGTTTTCTTGTTGTGTGGAGGCTCGCCTCTTCCATTACCCGTGTTTTGTCCGTGTTTTGTGTGTTTTGTGTTGAATGTCCAGGATTTCCCGGATTGTGAAGACTCTCGTGCTCGCAGTTTTACCCTTCATCCACAAGAGTTTCACATCCTCAGCTTCATTTTGGGAATCCGATATCCAAATCTAATCGACTAACGTTTTATCTTTTGGCACACTTCATAAATGGCCTTAGATTTACGTAGGTACCCCTTTAAAACATCGAGGACGATGTTTAGTTCTAGTATGGGGGGATCTTCGATTTGATTGTTGCCTGCAGCCGTTGTTATCATGTAATCCCGTTTTTACCACCAAATTTTTGCAAAAAAAAAATACCAAAAAAATGAAAAAAATTTAAAAATTCTCAAAAATAAAATAAGTGTTTTGTCACAGTTTTGACTTTTCTAATGGGTAGAATGAGAATAATTTTTGACTCGATCGGGCGTGTTGAGCCCTAGCTAGTTCCTCAATTGTAGGCTAAGCTTTCACGAATTCTATTGCTTCGAATTTTAATAAGGTGAAGAACAAGAAGTGATAGAGTTAAATATAAGTTTATGTGCTGAGCAAGATTCTTCTAAAACTTATATGAGTAACTTGTGGCTTTTTCTCCCATTAGCTTCTAATCCACCTAATCATACGTGCTCATTTCAATTCAACTAAGTCAATCGATGTTTTTAGAAAAAGCTTCAAATTTGTAACTTGATTCTTTAAAGCGAGGTTTTTCTGTTCTTAGTAATTTGAAAGTTAAAATGCCAAAGAAGCATGAATGAAATATGAATGCAAAAATGCATGAATATTGAAATTATGCCAATGAAGCATACATTTGAGTATATGGAGCAAGTAAAAGATGTGTCGTGATATCCCACTCCGCTAACCACGAGGTGGGGGTTCAAACTAAGACATCTTTACTTCTAGGGATTTGGTGTGTTGTGATATCTCACCAGGAAGCGAGGTCTAGGTGAGGGTTCAAACTAAGACACCTATCCTTAGCCATATTAGGAAGAAGGTGTTGATGTGATTTCCCACTACGCTAGCAACGGGGTGGGTTTTCAAACTAAGAACACCGGTCGTTGGTTGTGATATCCTACTAGGGAGCGAGGCCTAGGTAGGTGTTCAAACTAAGCAACGCATTCCTAGCTTTAAGAACTTATGATTATGATGATGAAGATGTTGCAAAAAGTTCTACAGTTAAATTTTCGTTCTTTAAAATCAAGTTACAAGGTCCTAATAAGTTGTTGCTTTGAGTCATGATTCATCTTGAATTACGACTATGGAAATAAGTTGATCTATGGTTGAGTTGAAATAAGTACACACATTTAAATCATATATCCATGTTGGGAGCTAAAAATTCACAAGTCATAAGTATGAGTGCTTAACATTTAGACTTATATTGACAAATGATCTTGTTTAATTGCTTGGTTTGGATCTAGTAAAAAAAATAAAAAATCGGGGACGATGAATTTATCCGTCAGGACATCCGTAGATTATTCTATGGACGCTTCTCATTCTATGATCCCAGTGTTTATAACATTAAGGAAGTCAAACAGGCAGTCAAGAAAAGAAAAAGGAAAATCCAAAAATATTAGGGATAGTTAGTGTACATAGGAAAAATTGGTGAGAACGGGACTCGTCAAGGCTATTGATTCTTTAGTTCCCCTTGACAAACGCCTTGCTACTTTTCGAGGTAATTAGTCGAGGGGGTTCGAGATTCTTAGTCTTCTTGAGTGTTTACTTCATAACATTGCGTGAGGATACGGCAATACCTTAGTATGGGGGATTTTGGTATGTGCTTAATTACACATACCATTTTCCATTAAAAACGGACTTAAATGACTAAAAACGTACCAAAAATACATTGTATTTGTATGTTTGCATTTGTATTGTGCAGGAAACGGATATTCAAAAAGAAAGCCAAAAACGACCAAACTAAGCACGGGATGGAAAAGACAAAGTCAAAAGTCAACCAAGTGAAGAAAATACAACTTGAGGGACTAAAACTGCCAAACCTCAAGTTGTATTACAAAAGTAAAAGACAAGGGTCGAAATTGCAAACCGGGCAAAGTTTGCAACAAAGTTATAAGAAAGGAGGGGCCAAAGCTGTCAACCTACCCAAACTCCATCTTTTCCCGCCCAAACAAAACCCAGGTGCAGAGTAGGGATGTCGTCCCATACCTTCTCCCTGCAAAACACTTAACACCCTAGATAAATCATTTCAACCACTCTACTATTTCCCCCCAGCTGTATAAGTGCCATGTTGGCAATCCCTCACCATTCCCAAGTAATTTTCGATGGCTGAGATTGACTCCAAAGAAGCACAAAAGAAATTGAAGGCAGGGGATAATGATTTAGTGAATCACCTCAACACAACCAACACACAGTTTTTTGCTCTCACAAAATAAACACAAAGCTGCAAGTCAAGAGAAGAAGACTTTGTCTATAAATAAATGCCTTTAGTAAGCCATGAAGGAAACTAGTTAATCCTTAGATATCTTTAGCATAATTTTCAATATAACTTACCATATATGTAAAAGTCTTTACAGCTTTTACCTTTCATCTTTGTAACACTTCAAGTTTTAATGAAAAATTGAGGTTTAATCAATTTATATTCCAGTTATTTAGTTCTTACCTGTGTTGTTTTGTGTTCAAAAAAAGGCTCTCAATAGAGCTTGTTTATAAGCTGCTTTAATTAAGTAAACCCTAAAAAGTATAATTTAGTTAAGGATGAAAATCACAAAATCCTCTCAAAAACCCGACAGCTTATGTATTTATGGATGATAAGCATTCTGGATGGGCTTATGGACTCTCACTAGCTTGTTTAATACAAGCTAGAGCTTGTAGATTCTTGGTTTTAGCCCTGTTTTGAGCAAGGGTGTTGTAAGTTTCTCTTTTTCTTATTTTTCTTATTTACTGTAGAACTGCTTATTATTGCTTATTTGTTACTTATGTTTACTTATTTGTGCTTTATCAGGTAGTTTATTGCTTACTTGCTTAGTTGTTAGTTTAAAAGTGATTTGTGTAACTTTCTTAGTTAGTACTCTTAGTTCATTTGATAAAACTGTTGGGTGGGGTTTTATGAGTTAACACTGTTAGAATAATTCAGCTTATTTAAGGGCTTATTATTGATTGGAATCTGCTTATAAGTATCTTAATTTGTTGTTTGATAATCTGTTTTTAATCTATATAAAAAGAAAAATGATTTGTGAAAACTTTCAGGGGTATTTTCAACTAGCAGTACTAACCCATAGTTAGTTACTGCGTTCTCATTTGGAACTTTTAAAGGCTAGCAGTACTAACTTAAAGCCAGCAGTACTAACTCCAAGTTAGTACTGTTGTGGAAAACTGTTAGTAATGGTGGAGTTTCATATAGCTTAACATCTTATTATTTCTGCTTAATTAAGAAATTCCTTAGCTTTTTTAGAGTAGGTTAAACGCATTTTCCTCCTGACTTTAGGAGTAAGCTTATATACTATTCTGCCTTTTCACAGCAATTTTAGATAGTAGATCAGAATGTAGCATTTAGCTTAATTGCCATTTTAGTTAATCTAGTTGCTTATTCTTATGCCTGAGTGCTTATTAGGGTTAGTTAAATATCTGTTTTAGCTTATTTGCTTATTTCTTGTTTCATTGTGTTTTGTTAAAGCTAGCAGTACTAACCTTAAGCTAGCAGTACTAACTTAAAGCTAGCAGTACTAACTCCAGGTTAGTACTGATAGTTAATACTGTTAGTACTGTTGTTAGTACTGCTGAGTTTTTCTTGCTTAATTTAGCTTAATTGCTTTTTGAATTTGCTTATTTAGAGTTAGCTTAGCTTATTTGATTTGTCTTAAGCTTATAGAGCTTATATGTGTCTTAGTGATAAAAGGTTTTAAGTGTTTTTTTTTAGGCCCATTCCTAGCCTTAACGCCACTCTGCTTATTTTTCCTTGCTTCTCTTCTCGGTGCATTTGCATATTAGTGTAAGTAACCCAATCATTCCTGTCAATATTCGAAGCATCGATAATCAATTCGTCTTTCGATTTTTCCATTCAAGCCTCGTTGGGACATAACGACCCGAGATACCCTATACACTTCCGGTTTAATAGGTCTCGCAGATTCTGATCCTTATGTGTACTTATATTTATTGGTAATAAAAAGGGGTTGAGAAGAAGCGAGTTCAATGAACTTATGCGTGGCTTCGTGATCAAGCTGACGAGAATTCGCTAATCTACCAAGTGAGGAAGACAAAGAAACTACACGATCCAAGATAAAGTAACTGAATCTTCAATGTTGGTGATCAAAGTTCCTCCATTTCACTCCCGATTAAAGATTTTCTCTGGAAAGCTTCAAGTCCCGTAGGTCCGGAACCTTTACACAATCACTGAAAGTTTTACCCTTATGCACTGCCAAGCTTGACTCATGCCGATGTTCTAATTTCAAAGTCAACTGTTCATCGTCTTAAAGCAACTACTAAAGGGTGATAACACCACCATTTGTCTATCCCCGGGACCCCCAGACGGGTTCCCTAAGGACAACTAAATTCAGGGATCGAGTCGATCTTGCGACTCGGTGAACAAAAACAAGCCGTCGTCGTGGTAGTTACCCATGCGTATCCTTTCTATTTTCTTTATATTTTCTTATCTAATGTGTTGTGTTGAGAGAGGCTTGTTCTCTTTCCGATTTCTCGATGTTTGTTGTTTGTTTGTTGTGATTTTTGTAGGATCGACCCAACAAATTCTTTGAAGCCTCTCGTGTCCGGTTGATTTATCCCGTTCAAACTCGAGCTTCTCATCCTTTGTGTGAAATTAGTTTGGGGAGATCCATATCCTTTCATCTTATCGATTAACGTTTATCTTTGCATACTTCATAAACGGCTTAGATTTTCGTAGAAACCCGACTTTAAACATTGAGGACAATGTTTCGTTTTAGTTTGGGGAAGGGAATCTATCGATTTGATGTTGCTTGCTTATTGTTTTGTTCTCACGTACCCGTTTTCCCACAAAAACAGCAAAAATTTTAAATTTTTAAGTCATATAAAAAAATGTGTTAAGACAAAAATGTAGGTTTTCCGTTGGTAAGAATAAAAAGAAATTTTTGACCCGATCGTACGTATAGAGTTCTAGCTTTCTCCCTTAACAATTAATGATGATAGTTTGTGCTAATCTCACGTAGACTTTAAACATGCTAGACTTGAATCATTAGTAAAAGAAGACTTGTGCTAATCTCAAGTAGATTTTAAATATGCCGAGTTGGATTTTATATGGCTAAGTGTTCGCGAATTTCTTTCTTAGAGATTTTAAATTGCGAAGAACAAGAAATGATAGTGTTATTTATAAGTCATGACATTAAACGTAGAATAGTTGGTTTTCTTTCAAGCTCAAAAGTGTTAATTGTGGCTTTTTCTCCCATTAGCTTGTTTCACCTTTATATATAAATGTTTAATAAATAGAGTTGTATGATTTTTTGGTTAATAATTAGCTAATAGAAGTTTCTAAGTTCATTTGGTTAGATTCAGTACAACATCAGGATACTTAAGTTTGGCATATTCCATTGTATCATGTAAAGAAATATTTTCTTATTCCTTAAAGACCGTTAGTATATGGGTAAGTAGAATTCATAATAATCCTAGGACTGAAAAAGTTTTGCGTCATCTTGCCAGGCTCACAACCGATTGTTTACAGCCTTCTAAAAGTCCAAGGAAGTTCTCGAAGTCGAAATATGATTGCTACATCTTGTCGGAGGCGTGCCAATGATTGAAGCCTTCTAAGTACTGAGGTATAATAATTTGCTTAATTTTTGTCTTACTATAGTTGCCTTAAAGAGCCTAAGGGTATATGGTGCGAATAGAGAATTGGTCCATTCATTCTCAAAGAGCCTACGGGTATATGACATGAATGGAGCACTTGCTTTAATACCTAATAAAAAGCCAATTTTTTGGTTGCCGTCGATGTTGGACTTTATTCATGATGAAAATAGATCTTAGAAAAGGGCTAGGAGCTAATTATGCGTTCTTAACCGTTACGCTTTTTAGTTTTGGAATTAATAAGTATCGAAACAATCTTTAAAGAGCCCTTCGGGTATATGACTTAAGAAAAACTGAAGAAACAAAAGTAGTATTTACAGGAAGGAAAAGTAATACACAATTATTATTTTATAATAGAGTTAGTGTCCTGACTTGTAATTTAACAAGTGATCTTGTTTTTATGCTTAACCCCCTCTCAGCATGGGAAAAGTGAAAAATCGGGGATGATGAAGTTATCTTTTAGACACTTAATTGTGCTTTTTGTTCTATGATCCTAAAAGTTACCAATGAGGTAATGAAAACAAAACATTATGTCAACACAAATAAGTTTAAAGTTAGGTAATTAATTATCAAGAAAAATCATAAAAAGAAAAAAAAATCTTAGAAAATGAGAAATCGGGTATTTTATAACTTGTGATCTCTTAACTCTCTCAACAAAAATCGGAATCTTTTGTGCATAACTTCTTCAAATTCAGTACACATAGACTTCTTAGTAGAGCCAAATATGATGTCATCCACATAGACTTGGACAAGCTGATAAGTGTAGAATACACATATCCGTTTGTACCTAAAATAACCTATTTAAACCCAAAACAGACCAAAAATGGGAAAAATATGCTTGTATTTGTATTTTGTGTGTGCAGGTACGGATAAGTCAAAAATCACAAGAAAACAGTCAAAAACAAGCAAACACGGACACGAGAATCAGAAGAGTACAAAAAGAAGCCAAAGAATCAAAGCCGAAGCCAGAAAAGTCAAGCCTCAGTCAAATCTAGTCAAAGAAAAGTCAATCATTGGTCAACAAAAGTCAACAAGACCCACAACATTCCATTTTAGCCCTCAAAGTTTCACAAAAGTCCAAAAATAGCCCCTCACCTCTTATTAGGACTTAAAAACTTAAATGGGCCTTACCCGGATCCTATTATACCCAAAAGCCCACTTATCCTAGCCTATTTCCCTTTCCCTAAAACAACAAGGGCTAAACTTGCAATTTTCGTAAGTTATTTATAACTAGAAAAAAGGAAAAGAGAACACAAAGGCCAAATGTGCAAACTTCCCAAAGTTATAACAGTTTTTAACTGTCAAAAAAAGGCGCGAAGCCATTTACTATTCATCCATCATCCCCCTTTTACCCCCATGGTAAAACAAAGGGCAAATGAGAATTGATGGGCAAGGAAGTCAATTCAAGAGCTCACAAGTACAATGGCAGGGTCAAATCAGTCAAATCAAGGGGTTACTTATCCTCACTCAAGATCACCTCACACATCATCAATGGAAGAAGCACAAGGGATGTAGGTTTTTGTGCTAAAACACTCAAAAAAGAAGCACAAGTGAGCCTCAAACGGATTGCCACGCTAGCAATCCGTGTGAGGTCACTTAGTGATCCAACGGCCAAAAACAAAGACCTAATGATTGGTTGATTTGATGGTGGATGATTGATGAAGGCAAAGGGCTAGAAGGTTCTTTGTTCAGCTATAAATAGCCCTCACATCTCACACACAAAGGAGAGTTTTTTTTAGTCGCTTCTAGTCTAGCTTAATTTAGTATTTTTCTTAAATGTAATTTACCTTAAATGATTTGTAAT